>JAUJYV010000140.1:0-89467 GCA_033995625.1 Ophyiulus pilosus
TTTTTCCAAACTTATGTTCAGACATTATTTGTGATTTTTTTGTGCAAAGATTAATAACCCTCGTAAAAATGTCCCCGTATAAAAAGCCGCGAGAGAGCAGCTTGTATAAGAGACTAGAAATAACCTTAGAAATGAAGAAAAGATGAAGATGAATCACGCTCCTTTACAATTTTTAAGTATTTTTCTTTAAATAAATGTTACACTAACGTTTTTTTAAGTATTTTTTTTTTTTGAAAATTTCAATTTTTTGAGTATTTTTTTCGGCATGGAACACATTATCGTATTTTACATCAATTACTATGGTAAAAATTGTTTCGCTTAACGAGTGTTTCGCATTACGAGTAAGACTCTGGAACCAATTAAGCTCGTTATGCGAGGTTCCACTGTATGGCTAATTTCAAATAGGGCTAGATCAGAAATTGGACACGTCTCTATATAAAAAGGCCAGATAAATATATAAATGGCCAAGTATGGCCATACTCTCCCATATATCTCCATGTATGATGATACTTGAATTCATTTGCCCAGATATGGCCACAATATATAGATTTATATAAGAGAATCCAAAAAAGGCCTTACTAGGTTTCATAATCACTAACCAATGGCAATACATTGCTTATATATGGCTTAGTATGGCTTAGTATGGCTAATAAATTAATTATCAATTGCTAATTAAGGTACATATCGCTCATCATTGGTTACATATAGCTTATGCATGGCTATATATGGGCTATCAAGTGCCAAATATGGCCCATACATGGCTAGATATGGCCCATAAAAGTTTCAACATGGCCCATCAAAGGTTCAATATAGTCTAACCAAGGTTCAATATGCCTCAACAAAGGTTCAATGTAGCCCACACATGGCTGAATATGGCCCACACATATCCTTGTATGGTCCATACCTGTCCATATATAACTTTTCCACCCGGGAATGTACTACGTATGTTACTTTTAAGACAATTAAATCCAAGTTTCATCTTATAAAAGGGCTGACTGAAATGTAAAGTATTGAATTGAATCAAAAGTAATTTAACAGATTTAAAATCCAACATATAATTTTAGGGTGCTCTATCTTAAAGAAAAATGAATATTTTTGAGTTGAGAACGAATTTATGTAATCAATAGTGCATCTACAGCTCTGATAATGTCGAATATTTTAATCTAAAATGCAAGCGTGTCGTTATAGTCTAAACATGAATACAAATATTATAAAAGCGGAGAATCTTTGCACTATGAGTATTTCATCATCGTTTAATCATGCCATCAAGGTAGATTTGCAAAATATAAAAGGCATCATTTTTTTTTTTCCAAAATTGCACTTGACGGAAAGCAACTTCTAACCAACAAAAAGTAAAAGCAATCTTCAGAATGTCTTCAATGAAAATTAATTAATGCATATCATAATAGGAGTACGCGTACAAGCAAATTCCTGTTAATAATTTAGATATAAATTAAGCGGAAAATTACTTAGCCTAAGTGGATATCAAAATTTAGAAGTTTGAAACTAACACGAAAAGCTCTACTAAACTAAAAATCACAAGAAGAAAAACAATTACCTTACGTAATTAAAGAGAAATTAGCGCGGAAAATGTTTTGAAATGTTTTAATTAATGTTGACTAATAATTACATCGGTGGTTTAATCAATATCGACCACCTGCACAAAACAAGTTGAAGAGATGGTTAAGAGATGTTCAAATTAGAAAAACGTGTATTAACAGGAAACTTAAAAGCAGATATACGACGCTTTAATGACGCAAAATTAATTGAATTATAAAATAATTGAATTAAGTTTAAGTCAGCGCTAATAAATAAATTATGATCGCTCCATTTTACCCAAATTAAAATCTACGTCAGTTTTAAAGACGAACATTTTATAGAAAGCTTTTCAAGAATAAGAAAACATATAGTTAAATTTGCGAATTGCACTTTAGATTTGCAAACAAAAAAGCACCTAAGAGCGTAGTGAAGCAAGAAACCATTAATTTAAATACCAATGCCTGTTTTATAAGGTAAATGTGACTTATGGTAGAACGGAAATGAAGCGAAAATTAGATGAGATGGGTTGATGACATGCCTAAGTGAATTACTGAAAATGCAAAGTAGCCAAGGGACTTGCCACTTACATTTTATTTTGGCTAAAACATTCTTGACTAAATAATTGAATTTGGGAGGTTCAAGAAAACTCGTTTTTAGCTGTTTCCTTGGAAATGTTATCGAAAGCTACACTTATTATTAAGTAAGTTAACCTATCCACACGAGCTTTATGGATGGATTCATTTCTAGAAATATATATGTCGAGGTCATGGCATTTTAATAATAATAATTATCATAGTGTTGAAAAATATATTTGAAGAGGTATGTCGACATAAACATACTTAAAGTTTATGGAAAATCTAAAAATAGTAATCTATATGAATATGAAACTGCGAGTAGTCTTTGCAAAAGAAGTTCAGATTCCCCAAAGATATGTCAACATAGTGAAATTACCTCAAGGGATTGTTTACGAATATTAAAAAGCATGCCAATATAAGAGATGAAAAGACGTGGACGAAAATACTACATTTCCCTCGAACTAAAAATTGAAAATGATAAGACAGCCACAGATTTTAAACATGTTTTCTCCATTTTATAGATTTTAAAAATTGTTGTATGCCAAATCCTGCAGACATGAAATATATATAGTGCACTTTTAAATTATTCTACAGAGATTGTTTTATTGGAAGATTAATAATGTGAACATTTTTAAGTCGAATCCTTGAAATTATCAATATATCTTTTAAGATCATCACCATTTCTCTCAACATTAGAAGAAACTGAGTTTTTTGTTAAAATAAAATATAATAAAATAAAACATGTAAATTGTAAAATTATATAAAGCATTTAACATTAACTTTGGTTTGTCTCTTATGTGCATTGCTGTGAAGCTTATGTCTATTGCAGTTAAGCTTATCTGTATGGCGGTAAACCTAATGTGTATTGCAGTGTAGCTTACGTGTTTTGAAGAGAAACTTGTGTGTTTGTCATAAGGAGCAGCAACTGGCAAAATGATACCTTAACACTATAAAATTATACCGATATAATCCTTGAATTAATAAACAAATATG
This sequence comes from Ophyiulus pilosus, assembly GCA_033995625.1. NCBI lineage: Eukaryota > Metazoa > Arthropoda > Diplopoda > Julida > Julidae > Ophyiulus > Ophyiulus pilosus. Next base: position 3,108 of record JAUJYV010000140.1, read on the forward strand.
CAGAAATTACAGTAGTCTTCATGATGTCACAAAATATACATTTCCAAGTTTGTCAAAACTCAACAATCAAACATGGATCTCCGACAAACAGAAATTGAAAACTGCCCATTTTACTGTCGATGGAAAACAAACGCCGCTGTTTTGAGTTAGTTGTTAAGGCAGAAAAGAAAATAAATAGACACGAGTAGAATTTTTTATACGACATCGTATTTTTTTGCTTATTTTTTTACTGTTTTATTCGTTTTTATATATTTTTTTCAAAGCATCTTAAAAGACGTGTTCGTTCAAACTGCGTACAAGTCCAGTTTCCGATGTAAGATCTTACTGAGGAGTAACTCGATCACGCAAATTCTCACGGGAGCGAGAATAATGCCGAGATCCGTCAAGCCAGCATCACGTGACAACGATAAAAAATACGATACGGCGCTTTATCCTCTAACTCTATTAAATTCGATAGCCACGTACACAGGCGGCCCATGCAAGAGGTCAATGCAAGATGCTCGTACAAAGACTCGCTCCTTTCTTCTGGCTTACAGTTGAAAGTTTAGCAGTAATCTAGTAAAGGGGAAAACACAGCTGTAATTAATGGCCGCATTGATGATTTGCCAATACTTTTTCATCGCCCGGTGCAGCCCCTCAGAAGAAAAACACTCGTTTATGGGAACCCCACGCTTTGGGCGCCCCCTACAATGGGCGAATTTTCACTGATATAAGGAAAAGCTTAATTGAAGTCGATTAGAGTATAAAACGCGAGTTTTTGATGACTTCTGATTTCAAAGGCATATATGTATTGCAGTTAAGTTTTTGTGTTTTGCAGTGAAGCTTGAGTTTTGCAGTGAAGCTTGTGTGTTTTGCAGTGAAGCTTGTGTGTATTGCAGTGAAGCTTATGTGTATTGCAGTGAAGCTTATGTGATTTGCAGTGAAGCTTCCAAAACAAATAACCAGATAGAATATAAGAAATTTATAAGTAACAGAAACTTGTGTCTGAAAGTCAACTAAAATGCAGAAGATGCACTGACCAAATGTAAATAATTTATTCAATAATTTTAGCAGCTTTGTTTGAGAATACACATTTTCAAATTTTTAACATCATCATTAAAGTCAAATCCGAAAAAAAAATACAATGTGCAACTCTTAAGACCTGTTAGGAAATCAATTAACAAAACTTAAAAATATCTTAAATATCTATGTACAATTTTCTGAAAGTTCAATGGTATATTTTTATAACGAGTTTGATTAAACACCCAACATGTTAAATTTCTCTACATACGTATGCATATTTCTCTAAAAATATTCACATAAATATGTGAGAAAAAGTAACAATTATATGATAACTGTAAATTAGATAAGTTAAATACATATTAGATATAATACTGGCCAATATCAAACTCACTATTAAATCAGACAATTTTAGCATCAATATATTTGTTTTGGGTACGTTGAATGAATTTCATTTCAGTTGGCAATACTGAAAATTCTTCATCCGTTTATTTACACGCTATAGAGGGCGCTAGCGAGTATCTTAAGTGTTAATACATTTTGAAAAGGTGGTAATCATTGATGTGCCTCTTTACTTTGGCCACTCCCTGCTTATACTTATTTCAAGTTAATAATCACGTGTACATGCATCGAAGGGTTTAAGATGGACTTTTTCCAACTGTCCCCAACATTGCCCATAGTAGAGAGGTTTCCTAAAGCAGTTTAGGCACACAGCTTGCGAGCATGGTGCAACTTTTTTTTTAATACGTTTTTCACTATATGTTATAAAATAGTGTAGTATACACACAGCGTCGTATAAAGAGTGTCATAAAGCGAGTGCGGGCGATGTAGGCTAATTAGAGCCTAATTGGAAATTCCATTATGGACTCATTTTTTACATTAGCGAATGCAGGCACGTAAAATGTTGGTAGAGAAATAGCTGCTAAGTAGGCCTGTATAAAACATAAACGGACGAGAGGGAGGATCGTATCGGCCTTAGATGCTACTACATATTTTTTTTAACACTATATTCTTTAAAAGACTTAAGTCTCTCGCATTTGTTAATAAAGGCGAGAAACACTAACTCGAAAACATAATGAGATAAGCGCGACGCACTGTCTTAATATCCGCTTTTCTGCGTTCCTTAAATGTCGAGGATCTTAATGATAATCGACGTTGACATTTATCACCATAAATACCTTTTAGTTCTACCCTATATTGTCACAAACGGAAAACGGATTTTAAAATTAGAAGAAAAAAAAAAGCCTGAAGGGTCGACTGGCCCGGGTAAAAACAGGTCTGGAGCATACATGGATATATTTATGAGTTATTCTAGAAAAATGATGCAGTCGAACCCGCTGAATTGCACAATACGGATAAATGCACATATTTTGCAAGCCCCATTTGCAGCTTTTGCATGGAATATTTTGCATTAACCTGTTAATTGCACATCTTCGGCTTTGCCGAGTCGCTGTGCAATTAAGCGGGTTCGACTGTATAGGAAAATGTATGCAATAATTTGTCTCATCTATGTCCATATATGGAGTTTTATGTCCAAGTATGGTATTTGTATTAATATTGGTTATTGCTCAAAATACATGTCCAGTACAGTCAAACCCGGCCGCTTAATTGCACAGCGACACGGCAAGCCGAAAATATGCAATTAACCCGTTTATGCAAATATCCGGTCACAATTCCACACAAAAGTTATTTTTAACCATTGATGGGACATGTATGGGCACGTATAGACCATAGTTGACCTTTGAAGGACCAAATTTGGCTTTTGATGGGTCATATGTCACCATATATTGTTTTTACAAAAACTACAATTTTTTGTTTCCACAATTTGTTCAATAACAGCTGTTTGTTTTAACGTCACTTTTGTTTTAAACATAAAGCAAACCTACATTTATGTTCACATCTAAAATTTATGTTCATTTCTTTTTGGACATAGTCTTTTAGATTCTTTTAGTAACGTATGCATAAGAAATTTCTTTTCTTGTACATATAGAATACATGTAGTCTTATTGATTTTTTGTTGTTTTCTCGTTCATCATTCTCAAATTCATGTTTTTATATTTGAACATAAATTATTGATTCGTCGATATCGATTCTTGTGTTGTTGGACGAGTGGAGATATTTGTTGGTAAATCTGTACGAAATTTTAGTAAGGTTTGCTCATCACTTTTGTAGTGTATTTTCTCAATAAAAAAAAACGTACAACATGTTACGTTTATATGAATATTTATGAGTGCAAAATGTTTTGTAAATATTTAAACCGAACTTTTAAGGTCAATACATCGGCCTGTATTTAACAAAGCAAGTGTACTTTACTTTGATGTTCAAAAAAAAGTTGAGTGCCCGACACCAACTCTTCTGGGAAATTATACAACATCTTGAAGAAAGTTATTCAATATTGATATTAAACACCTCCTTCAGCATATCTTATACACGACATCCGGTCTAAATTTAGTCCAAAATAAATGCGCATATTTTGAACATGCTACTGGTAACGTCTTATCAAAAGTACTTGGAAAAGTTCCCCAACTTTTAGTAGGTCAAAAGTGCTTACTTGGCAACGGACTTAAGTGTAGTTAGCAATGGTATACATAAAAGTAATGCAAGTGACCAGAGCCAAACACTATTCAAATATATAATTTCCAAGAAAAATGGCCGCTTTTCCGGTTGTAGATTTTCATTTGAGAGCAATAGCGAGTGGCATTTAGGATATGAAAAAGCTCTCAGCATTTAGCAGCGTTTATACATTGGCACTTTGCAAGGATAAAAATAGCAGGATGGCGGCAACAAACATCGAGGGTCAGTCCGCTCTTTTCTGTATGTAATGTACATGCCATAAATTTAACTTCTGGTATAGGAGGCATAAAAAGTCCTTAGGGCTGGTGCACTAGTAGAAACTGATGAAAAGGATAAGGTTGACAATAATGGAGCAATTTCGTATCATTCGTCCTCTTCATGGTCCGAACACTAAATCAAGTATCCGGAGAGCGGTGAAACACACCACTTAGTTGGGTTAATAACATCCCCGGGGATTTCGCTAACAATGCACAGGACATGCATTTGTTAGAAAACTTTAAAAAAGACCGAAAACTTTAGCGTGTGAAAAAAAAAAAAGAAAAATTCGTTGGGAAATGGACAAAGAAAAGCGAGATCGTTTGGCCCGATATCCTTAATAGACCCAGAGGCTCTCAATCGCCCAATCTTCAATATAAATCAACATTAAGGCAAAGTTGAATAATAGGCTTAGGTCAGTATAGTAAAGTGTCCGAGACAGCACTTTCAAATCCCATTCAAAGGGATGGAAGGAGCGAAATTTAGTGTCATTTTCACACTCGCAGAAAGGCGTGAATAACACTTAAGAGTGACACATTTAGAAATTTCTGCCAACATTTCAGCATGCAAATCTATGCCTCTGTCATAAAAAACACTACTCACTGCAAGAGCTATAGTAATACTCAAATATGGCAGTTGATTCAATGGACATTACTGAGATTGAGACAACGTAAAGAAAGGCAAAAGCAGTATGCTTATTATTATTCCTAGATGCCTAAACTCCATTCAAGTGTCCTCAGTTACTCGAAATAATGTGGAAGACTTATTGAAGGCTAACATCCAATATGATTACGGAAATGTAATGGGCTTCGCAATAATAATCATCGCATAACAGCAGCTATGAAACGAAGAAAAAACCTTTTTTTGTATATATGAAAACGAAAGAGGCTAAAATAACGAGCTCTACATTCTGTTGTTATCAGGAATGTCTTTGGTATCCTTTATCTAAAGGCCTTTATACAAAGGGCCATTCAGAAAGACGCCCCCGAAATTCCTTCAAAAATTCAGTTTTCCCTTACCCCCTACCCCTACTCCCTGGCCATATGGAGTCTGTTTTGGCCCAGATACCCCTCCCCCCTCATAGACGTCCTTATTTTATTATTTTATTTTTTTTTGAAAAATAGGAAGTCCGGAAAATGTGTTGGAACATACAAAGGCCCATCCTATAAATTTCCAAACACCAATTCCACGACATTTTTTTAAATTTTTCTATTTAATGGAAATTCCCTGACCAAGTAGGGAAATTCCAGCATACAATTGGTGTTTAACACAAAATTAGACATAATTCCCGACTTTCCCCAGGTTTTGAAAAGTAAAGTATATTTGGGACTGGGCACCCATTTCTTCCGGTGACCATTTCCCTTTTCACGACAGAAAAATCAAAAACTGAAAAATAACATCATTAGTGGACGTCCACAATGACTTCACCTTCCCTCTCCCCTGTCCACATAGTGTCCGCATAAGTAGTATAATAGAAGATTCGACCACCCAACCCCCTCTTGAGGACTCCTTTAAGAAAGGCCTCTACCTTTATAGTTTAAATGATTTTATAAAGTGAAAATATTGAGGAATTAAAGTTAGAATATGAGATTCGTCATTTTCTACAAATATAATATTTTTGGTAAGTGCATTTTTCAATAAATCTACACGTACGCTTTCGAGCATTATTTTCCATTATTATTCATCAGCAGTTTATTTCTTGGCAGTGTATTATTTTTGCAGAAATTGAAGTTATCATACGTGCGCCATTATGGGTTTCATGTAGTGGCCACTTTGCTCTCCACCGGTTTCTCTCAATAACTCATAAAAGTTAAACACGTAGTCTAAGATGCAGTTGTGGATGCGCAAACAACTTATTTCATTTGAAATATACATAATGCACTACAATTGGCAATGAAGGACCATCTCGTTATACGGTGAAGCTGGGCAGCATTTGATTTTGTTCAGCGCTAGGCCATCGGTTGCCATGGTTACAGCTGAGATGCTGACATCCCAGATGCTTCTTACATCTATACGATCTGTCCCCAACACCGAAATATACGTGACACGAATAAATGTAACGTGCTTTTCATCTCTTCACAGAGTCTTCTACATATAAATAGACTTGAGCACCGGAATGAACAATATTTAATTTCACTCTTGTATTTGCTACTACAGAAAATGAGAATAAAAACAGTTTTAATCAAATGTCTCATAAATCATTACACTATACAATTTGAAAAATTTTACACTGTGCAACAAAACTAAAGTAGACTTGTTTAAATGCATGTATCAGCCAATGGTGAAAGTATATAATTATAGAAAATTTGGGAAATTATACCAGAACTAAAACATTTTCTGCATGAGCATTTCTGTAACATTTATGCTGATTACTGTAACATATGACTAACTTTTTAAACTATATGTAGAACTTTTAAAGTTCTTGTCCCAACAATATTTCCAGGGTGGAAAACTTATGTATCGTCATATATATTTAAATCTAGTCGAAATTGTGCAACTAACCGGTTTATGCAAATATCAGGTCACAATTCCATACAAAAGTTGCACATGGGGCTTGCAAAATATGTTCATTTATCCGGTTTGTGCAATTAAGAGGGTTCGGCTGTACATAATGTTCTCCTTAAATAGCTGAATACATTCATGGTAATACATGTATATGATGATCATCACAAAAGTGCAATTACATGTATATATACTCGGATGTAATGGTCATATACGACTACTTTCTGATACAGTCGAACCCTCTTAATTGCACACCCTGGATAAATGCACATATTTTTCAAGCCTCATGTGCAAATTTTGTAAGAAATTGTGACCGTATATTTGCATAAACCGGGTAATTGCACATTCGACTGTATAGTGATTCAAGTAAAGTTCACATTACTTTATAATGCTCATAAAAGATGCAATAAAATTCTCATAGATCAGAATGACGTCAAACCGATTATTAGGTCCACGAACAGAGTACAATTCACCTGTAATGAACATTTGTATGTCATTCCCTTGCAAGTTTCGTGATCTTTCCAAATTTAATCAATAATTAAAGGTTATCTCCCCATATACCAACGACCGTTGAGGATCTCATATTTTCAACGCATTTGCGTTTTTTTTCTAGATATGGTTAATACGCTGACATGCTTTAATGTTTGATTATAATTAATCACTACAAGTGTGCATGCGGAATTGGCACACCCAAGGAAACGCGTATCATAAATCCATATTTAATGGATGAAATAAATATAGAAAAACCTGATACTAAGCCTAGTAATATCCTATAATTGAACAAACATCACATTTGCATTAGTGACAGAGGAAAAACCATATTTCTAATAGTACATTTCAAAAATCACGAATTAGTATTGCCAATATCTAAAGTACTGTGTTTGTTTAATGGGCGCGTTAATATTTTCACGTAAATATAGCTAGGAGTTCGAGCTAATTAATTGCCATTAAGATCAAACGTATCATATGGAATCATCTTTGATTATGCCTAACAAAATTGTTTTAAAAAAAAATCCAAAAATTTGTATACATTTTTTAACAAAGAAATATTCGTTAAAAGCATAAACGAATAAGAGAAGAGTCGTTTTTCCTCGTGAAAAATGAATTATGGAGCTAGTGATACGAGGTGACAACTTAAGATGAAAATAAGTTTGCGGCTTTAGAAAATTCGATAGACACTGTCTTAAAATAAGGTTTAATAAATGGGCATGCTGTAAACACAGGCCCTAGACGGTGATGCAGGTCTCCGTACGAGGATGATGTATGTTTTAAAGTCGGTACTTTATACGTATAAGCTATCACCCTCAACCTATTGTTCATGCACTTTTGGCAAGGGTGACATTTCTTATAATAGTTTAAGGGTGAACTAATAAGCACAATAGAGAAATTAGAGAGATTGAGCCAGCCAACGTTAACCAAACAATAACGATAACGAGGAACAGCGCTGGCGGCTGGAATGTCAAAGACTACCTTATGCAAAGCACGGCATTGCATTGCAATTCCAGCCGCCAGCGCTGTTTAACGTTATCGTTTCGTAAACGTTGGCTGTCTCAATAGAGAGTTTGAGCCAGCCAACGTTAACGAAACGATAACGAGAACGAGAAACAGCGCTGGCGGCCCGGAATGTCAAGGACTACCCTTTGCCCTTTGTCGTTATCGTTTCGTTACCATTGACAGGCTCAAACTCTCATCTCACTACTGAATCAGCCTCTCTAAGGATGGTATTTACCCCTGGTGATAGGCAATCACTGAGAGCATCTCTGCACTACTGGAATGCCTCCCAGCGTTATTGCATTAGAGAGATTGAGCCAGTCAACGAATTCACGTTAAGGTTAACGTGAAGGCGTTGGCTGGCTCAATCTCTCTATTGTAGAGCGATAACATTAAACTGAATTCAATCGCCCATACATATTTAAAAATTGATATTTACGCGAATTGAATTAAACTGTTCTTAGTTACATTTTCATAAATATAATTCAATTCATATGATTTATTAATATAATTGAATTTTATTGTGAAGTTTTATTTATTGCAACTTATAAAATGATCAGTTTGAACATCAACTGTACATCAGATGATATAAAAAACCCAATTAAATTCCACGAAACCAACTTGCGGCAAGTGTATCCAAACTTACATTTTAAAAAGCAGGTAAATATAAAAAATGAAATCGATATTCAGAAGAAGAAAAAAAAAGATACCTCAAGTTTTGCTAAAGTAGAGACTACACAAACTTATTTACTCGTTTAGATTACAACGATCATATTTCCCCATGTATTTTTCTTTGAATATTTGTATATATGGCATTTGTATTTATTCTTCCATGAAGGGGATTTTGCTATAAGGTCGATTGAGTCTTATTAATTGAAGTTTTCTTTTTGTATTACATTTTGTGCATGTTACCAATACAGCGGTTTCGGTATTCATGTTTAAATTGTTTCTAGAATATATATATATATATATATCTTTTTTTTTCGGTTCACTGCAGTCAATGTCACATGTTGGATAAGAAATACGATCTTTCTTTGGAAATTTACCGATGATGAGCTGGCTTCGTGGCTTGCACAAAATATATGACAGGTCAGTCTGATAGCAGCATAGATCATCCTAAAAATACGCCATGCTTGTGATTTTACGTTACAAAGTCCCACCGGAAGTGGGGTTTTTGTTGTCTTTTTTTGTTATACAAGTTTCACTTATACTAATAACTCGCAAATATCGACTGATCAGAAATTGGACACGAATGGAGATACAGTTAAACCCACACAGCGACCCGGCAAGCCGAAAATGTGCAATTATTCGGTTTATGAAATTACTTGGTCACAATTTCATGAAAAAGTTACACAAGGGGCTTGCAAAATATGTGCATTTATCCGGTGTGCAATTATGCACGTACGACTGTACATGATGTTCTCCTTAAATGCCTGAAATCATTCATAGTCATACATGTATATGATGATCATCACAAAAGTGAAATTACATGTATATACTTGGACATACATGATAAAATACATACACAGTTGAACCCGCGTAATTTCACACCGTTTATTTGCACAGACCGGATAAATGCACATACAGTCGAATCTGCTTAATTGCACAGCGACCCAGCAAGCCGAAAATGTGCAATTACCCGGTTTATGCAAATATCCGGTCACAATTACATACAAAAGCTGCAGATGGGGATTAAAAATATGTGCATTTATCCGGTCTGTGCACATGTTTATGAAAAGGTAAATATGCCAATATAGAAGACGATTCTTACAGCAAATACAGCAAGGTTAATCACCTAATTTAATATTACCTGGTGGAAACATATTTAAAACATGTACAGGATATGTTAACTGGGTAAGGATTATTTTATAAAATATGTTTTTATATGATAGATATGGATAAAGCTGAATAAATATTTTAGGTCTAAAAGCAATTAGATAATGAAAATAATCTCTTCTGATTTGAATAGTAAAATGCATTTATACGGGTCCTCATTCCGATTTGAATTTTATCAGGTCAATCTAGAATCAAATGTAAGCTATCAGTGATTGCCTGCCTTCGGGGGCTAAAGTCCCAATTTGAGTCTCCGCCTGCATTATTTCATCGTACTAACTCGTTAACAAGACTGTATCTGCTCGTACTGCTTTATGATACATATTTATTGGAAAATTATTATAATTTACGTATTTCACTCGTGGCGAATTAGTTAATATGCACCCTGGGAATTGATTATTTTTCATCGTCGAAGATGGTTCGCTAAGAGAAAAAGTCGATTTTGCTGATGGCTAAATTGGCGTACGCAATCATGTAAACAATTTTCCGCTTCTGGCCACTCTCTAATCTCGCGTTAATCTCATTTGATCGTTTTTCCCATCGGGATCTCGAAGAGTTAAAGAGACAAACCCAACATCTTAAATTGAGCCCGCAGGAAAAAATACTCGTTTTCTCCAGCCATATCAACGGAATTTAATCCCGCATTTCACGGAGCATCATTAAAGGTCTAGCATAATATTTAGAAATGAGTAGAAAATCCTTCATGTCTGTTAATTACGTGAATACATTTTCCATGATTAAAACTCTGTAATCAAAATATTCGTTTTAAATTTTGGAAAGTTACACAAAGTGTTTTCACGATTGGGTTGGGTATATTTTACTTTTAATCTTTATTCATATTTTAACTATAAACATGGCTTTAAATACTGTACATTAAATTTTATATACCCTACTAACTTGTAATCTATTTTTGCATTCAAAGAAAGTAGTTTTATAATAATAATTCATAAGTTAAACTGACGGATTACGTTTAGTTTATCTCGGATAGGAGTGTTTTTTTTTAAAAAAAAATAATAGACAGTTTTAGCATGCCAGCGTATTTATACATGCCTTAACTTTAATGGCGGGAATGGAGGAACCACGCATTGAACTACCCAATGAACTAACTAAACGTAAAAGGTACGCATGCGTGGTTCTTCCCTTCCCGTCATTAAAGTTAAGGTACGTATAAAGACGTTGCATGCGAAAACTGTTTATTAATTGCGATCCTTATACAGTCGAACCCGCTTAAATGCACATAGATTGGAAAAGCCGAAAATGTGCAACTTACCGGTTTATGCATTTATCCGGTCACAGTTTCACATGGGGCTTGCAAAATATGTGCATTTATCCGGTTTGTGCAATTCAGCGGGTTTGTCTGTAGTATGTCTGACGTGCAATATATTAATAAGTGCTTCAGCTTCCTCTGGTGCCAGAATGGTTATGTAACATTAAATTTATATAAAAAGTAGGGCCTTGGTAGAGTCTGGACACCTTCTTAACTCGATTATTTTTGCTATTCCAGCAGGGCCCCAAACGCAGGAAGTTAATTGGCGCTACCACGTAAGTATGGCTATTATACACAGCCCTCGAACGGCTCCGTGTAAAGGTTCAAAGATCACGGCGCTAAATAGGAGTTGCTCTAATTAGGTTGGTCGTTGATTGTGGGATCGTATAATGCGACTTTCATGTAGTTGATGGTGTGGACAACCGAGCGTCCCTAAAGGTCGGCAGTGGCATTATTAACTGGTGTTGGAGGGGTTAAGTTTTGCGAGGGATTTTCGTCGTCTCCAAGGTTCCTTTTGCTAGTATTTTATCCCTTATATCCTCCTTTTCTCCTTGATCTCTCTCATTAGCGATAGCCAAACAACAGACATGTTGAATCTGCACTTCTAACCACCTCTACTTAAATACACCAAGGTGCTCCGACCTAGCCAAGAGACCTTGTCGACCCGAACAACAAACATTGGGATTGGGAATATTTTCAACAGAAATATGGAAATAAGCTCGTTGTATATAGGAAAGAACCCGCACTTGGAAAATGTCAGTACCAATTAAGATTGAAAGCAATACGAGTTTTAGAGCCATCTTTCGGAGAATCCTTTCATGTTTCAACATCCTCATTTTTTTTCGTTTTGAATTTCATAGGAATCGCGTACAAATTCCCCGAGATACATAAATAAGCAGTTATGACTCTTAAATCCATTCTACAGTTGAGTATTTCAAAGTTCTCAATGACATAAAACAGTCGTATCATTTTGCCCATAATACTATTACCATGTTAAAGTACGATGTAAAAGTTTTACATCGAACATAAAATAACGTATACTATATACTCAAAATATTACAATGAAGGGAAGGTCCAATTTCAGACAATTTTCTGTAGGAAATAATTTCTGTAATAAAATTAGCTAGCCCTTATTTGAAACATAAATTATAGAAAATACAAATTTCCGTGGATTTATAAATATGTTATAAATCAGCATGGACATTAACAAACTTTTAACATTTTGCGGTATATAAAATTCAAGATTCAAATATCCGCGGCTCGTACAATCAACTAGACACACCCCCAAAAAATATTCTCCAACCCTGGTCTAGATGTTTACATTTCAAGTATATTTTTATGATGCACATTGACCATTTCAGTAAAAACTCTGTTATACAAACAAAACATTTCAGCTGAGAAATAGGCATGTCCAGATTGGAGTTGTATAAAATGGTCCATCCAACAAACAAGTGGTTGTTTTTGTTCTTATTAGAGTTCAGACCATTTACATGAATTTATGGGATATTTGGCAAAATTGGTTAGCGTAATAACGGGTTTTGGTGGGAAAAGGGCGTAAAAATGCACGCAGCAGTCACGCAAAGGGCTAATGACCAGAAGCATTGTGGGAAATGTAATCAAGTGAAACACATTCGTGGGTCAGAGCCATACTCTCGAGTGCTTTCTGAAAGTTGAAAACCAAACGAGATTTATGGTTATAAGGAGGGTCCTTTAATACTTGCCCATAAAAATTCAGTTTAAACTTCCTCCTGCTATATTCCAGACGTTTTCTAGCGCATGGAAAAGTTATTCGGAGGGTAAGTATGACGCACGCTACATGTATAAATCACGTTTCAAAAATTCATGCAATGTACAGGCACGGACTGCATATACACAAGAGTGCAAATCCATTTCCACATATAGAAAATCGAAACAAAAAAAAAATATGAAAAAAAAATATAAAATGAATTTTTTTTTTGTCCGGAGTTTATTACGTGCACGGGTTCATGGCTTTTGCACGCAATGTATAACAAAAAATACGCAGACATGGCCTGGACTAACAACTTATATTTTTTTGAATATGGTAACATACCTCCCTCTTTGGGCATCTCTCTAAACGTGGGCATGCCTTTGCTGAATAAGTAATTTTCGAGATTTGTACAATATTTCATTATTAAATCAATTTCAAAGTACTAATGTTTTATTAGTCCCGTAGATCACTAAAAGAAATTTCTACTTTACTTAATAATACTACGAAATCCATACGCGACTGTAATGCGACATTGATTATAAGCTAGTATAAATCCATCCTATATATCAGTTAATGAAAAATAAAATTTTAAATTAAGTCTACCTATATCTAGTGTGAATGTGTTACTACAACAACACAAATAATACAACAAAATAGAGTTTGTGCACGTTTTCCGTCTTTCCTTTATCTTAACATTAACGACAACCACGCATGCGTATACAGTATAAGTTTGTCGTGCATATATTTAGATGATTTAGCAGAAATTAAGACGGGCTCCGTAAAACGGTCACGTGATGATTTCATATTTTGCAAGCTCTGAAATTATATATTTTTTTAGAAATTCGACTGTTCACTGCAAATAGCTTCAATTATGAACACATTTCATAACATTTCCCAAACGACATTTACCAAGTCCAATTCTGTGCCCAACGTAGAGAGTTTCGATAGCATTATGCACTTTCCCTTTTTTCTCCTTTCTGCATATAAATCCTTTATGTATAACCTAATAATGTTGAGCTCTACCAAGGGCTTAGGCAACACGCGAGAGAAAGTAGGGAACAATCCACATAGCAAATATCTATATAAGAAATCGTTAAGCTTCCCCCAAGATCAATAATAAGAAAATGTGATCTATGATTTAGAATATAACTAGAAAACACAATCTGCTCATTTTCATCATAAGATTATAAAAAAAAAACTAGTCTAAAAATGAAAGGTGGAAATGTGACCCAAGATACTCGAATTTGAGAGGCAAACATAGACCTGTAAATAGGCATAGGTGAGTAATACATTTTTTTCCCACAATCGTCAGCAAATTTAGAAATCCATATAAGCTCTAAATTGTCATCTGATAATTGCACTTTCATCGCAGAATGTGGTCATGTGTGCAGTAAATATAGCCATATACTGTACAGTAGTTTTATACAGGGTCATACAATCGCATACATGATCATTTATGAACAAAAATGCAATATATGGGTGCATACGTAATAATTAAAACTTGGTTTAATCGGTGGATTAAAGCACAATGTGCTTTACAATGGAATTGCTTAATAAAAGTAATAGATGTTAGCAATTTGGCTCGAATAAGCTATAAAACAAGCATAAAATAGTAATTTTATAACACACAGCTTTATCATTTACATAAAATGAAAATTTGAAGGATAGCTTAGAGAAAGTTATCCGTAGTTGTAAAATTAGTATGTTTCTAGTTTATGTACTGCAATTATCAGACACATTACTAAGGCAAAATGTCCGAGAAAATAATGTTCTTCCAATTAACGTACTAACCAAATGTGTTGTTTATAGAATAATGTATTTGTAACTACATAACTACCGAATGCAATAAACGTTAATCCACTTTAATAATACGTGTAGTATAATTTGTGTAATGTGAAAAACAAATTATTTTACATATTGAATGTAATTCAAGGATGTGAAAATTTATCATTAAATTTAATTGAAGCTAGTTTATTAATTCGCATTATTTACGTATTGTATATATCAACTCACAATATTATATTTTGATTAAATAAATTATTTACAAATTGGTTTTATGAAGTGTGCGCTTACGTTTTGTTTCATTGGTATTAGTTTAATTTTGTTATAAAATGTTTAACAGTAACCAAACTTTTTCTCCCCATATCAAGATTTAATTGCAACTTAACTCGTCTAATTGTTGGTGGATTTTTCCTGTAGCAAACTTTGGAAGAAATCAAGTAGGACACACACAAAGTCGTAAATAAATAAATCGTCCTTTAGGTCCCATCTAATCTGCTGGCACAAATTAAATCATTTCTGGACTTGTTTCTCATACACTCATTTAATTAAAGCTTTTATTTCTCTTATGTTTTTGTTGTTTGTATTGAATTTGCCTCTTAATGCCATTTCGGATTTTGTCTATTAGCCAGATTGCCAGACTCGTACAATTTGGGAAGTAGGGTCAGTGCATTTATCGCTTGACCGAATGCAGGCGTGCCAGGGCATACGATTTCTGCGTAATTAAAATCTACTGAAAACTGGCTTCAAGACAAGATGAATTAAATGGCTCGAAGTTTAGCACCAGCCATTAGCCGGATGAAAGCTTATCTTCAATTATTTGGGCAAGCATATGGGACATTTTGGCGCCAATACAACCGCAATACAATGCTGTGTAAACAATTCTTACTGAGACAACGTT
Source organism: Ophyiulus pilosus (assembly GCA_033995625.1). Taxonomy (NCBI): domain Eukaryota; kingdom Metazoa; phylum Arthropoda; class Diplopoda; order Julida; family Julidae; genus Ophyiulus; species Ophyiulus pilosus. Next base: position 18,438 of record JAUJYV010000140.1, read on the forward strand.
ATGGTATAGTGAAACGAGCTTCTGGGGTCCTTCTTTGAAGAAACACAGCTATGTCTCGTATGTCTTATTGTCCAACAATATCCCCAACATCTATTTTACACTAAACAAATGTACTTCTTTTAAGAGATTGCAGCAGTTTTTGTCATAATTTTAGCGATGTATGCCTTCTTAGTCATATTGTATTTAATATCAAGAGGGGGTGGAGGGGGTCTGCTGGCATGTGAACATCTTATGGACAGGGGGAAGGGAGGGGGGAAGCTATTATGGACGTCCACTAAGGATGGTATTTTCCAGTTTTGGGATTTTCTGTTTAACTGAGTTTTAAAGGTTAAGTGAAAGGAGAAATGGATACCTTAAGAAATGTGTTCCCAGTCCCAAATGTAGTTGAATTTTTAAAACCTTGAGATTTATGCCTAACTTCGTGTTAGATGCCAATTTTATGCTGGCATTTCCATCCGAGGTCAGGAAATTTCCGTTAATCACAACAATCTGGGAAAATGTCATGGAATTTGGAGCGAGGCTGGTGCTGGAAAATTTAAAGAATGGGCCTTTGTTTGTTCCAACAAATTTTCTGGACACCCTACTTTTCTTAAAAATTAAAGACGTCCTTTGAGGGGGTGGGGGTCTGTGCTAAAATGCATACTGTGTGGGCAGGGGTACGAGGGGGGGGACGAGGGAAAGGATTTTTGGGACATCCTTTTTGAATGGCCCCTTAGGTCTATTATGTAATTAAGTTTCATATTCGTATTTTAAATTGTAATATTAAGTTATTTTCTTGTTTTTTTAAACATTTTGCAAACATTTCATAACCCAATTATGTTTGTTTAAAATAAAACTTTCAGTTCAACTATTTAAAGCAACCATTATAGGAACCATTTGTAACCGTATATTTACCCAGAGTGTCTCAAATAGGATCCCATTATTGAGGCCAATTCAAACTATGTATCAGAAACCCCTATCACGTGATCTATTTGCACTTGAGACATTTAATTTACATGTACCGTGTACGATACCGTCCTTTGACATACGACTTATCAAGTACCAAGTAATGTTTCTTCCATAAGGTAATTTCCCTACTATATTCTTGTAGGGCAATAACCTTAAATTTCAAGCTTACAATCTTCTTTATAAAATTATAGATAACAAAATCTCAGTCTTAACTTTTCATTCAACGAAAAAATGAAAATCTTTGTTTACCACAAAACACGAAGCTAGATTTGCTACACTCCACTTAATGGATTAAAACAAAGATTGAATCGAATAGAGAAATATTACTATTTACAATAGGCAAAGTCCATTTAACCGTTGAGTAAATGTATACATATAGGGCTACTAGTTGTAAAAATAAATGCAGTAGCTGTTGTTTTGCTCTCGGATGTTGCTCGTAAAAAAATATTTCATAACAATTCATGTTGTTTGCAATATAAAGTTAATAAAACACGAGAATTGCTTCTGAGAAAAATAAATCTCTACAATACATACAGAAAGTAACAAAGCATTTAAGATAAATAAATGCAGACTGCATTATTTAGCTTAGTCAAGCAGAAATTAATTGCTTAGAGCGTGCATTAAATTTGTTATACAAATGAGGGGGAAATAGAAGTCTGCCAGGAAACATTTTATAAATCAGTTTCAGTCCCTAGTATGTAAATTTTTCATGGAAAAATAGATATGAAAGTATAATATAGACATTTAGCCACCCAGATTTCACGTTGACGAGATCGACAGCACGGGTTTTTTTTTTTTTCGAAATGCACATGTGCCGGATAACGTGAATTGGATTATGGGTAAATGGGAACCACAACGTGAAGTGCTGTTTCAGGGTGTAAAAAGCAACACGACTGGGGGAAAATTTAAATTTAAATGGGTTAAATCTAACGGCGCTCCACCTAAGTACCGTCCGTTCAGGTAATTTATCACGTGACCGGTGGACGGAGTCCTGTCGTCAACTTTGCCTGCTAAATTCATTATAAAGGGGAATACGTATTGCTATTCATATTAAAAATTAGACAATATTCGCTGTATAAATGTTCAAATTTCGAATAAATGTATTAGGGAACATTTTTAAAAGTTTGCGAAGGAATGTTTTGTATAAACTATTAATGAAAAAACATGTTTCCATTTTTTTAAAAATTCACTCGACTGATTGAACATTAAAGAAGCAAACATTTAAAAAAAAATCATTTTATAAGGACCTAATATGCAGTTTCGGAAGCATTGCCCTCTTTCACCCAAAAAATAAATTGAATTAGCAAGTTAGTGGATAGAAGGGTTTTACTTAGACCCTTTGAAATGCAAGCAGATAGGGTTTTCTTATCCCCAAATCAGCCTATTTTGTGAAATGCATGATATTTGTATCTTCATTTCCCTTTCCATTTTTAAGATTTGAACGCCTATAAAAGCGGGGCATGCATATAAAAACGTCTGAATAAAACGTTGGCTCGAGATTTTTGATATCTAGGAGATTACATATTTCCTGAAAATCCCTTCTGAAGCAACGCTGCGAAAATGCTTTTTACAGAAAAATTGCATCAGGAATATCATACAACTACGAGTTCATTTTGATATGATGTGCATTTCAGCTAGAAAAATCCTACAGATAGCGATTCTCGTAAACGATTCAATGCGAGGTATTTCAGCGAAAACCTAGCTAAAACTATATTAAAGCTAAAAAACCCATCATCGTATTTCCACAAGAAGCGCTCGAGCCGATTTGTACACAGTAATAGGAAGATTAAGCTCAGCTCATAAAGCATTTATGCTATTTTATGCAATTTTAACTTCTTGAAAAAAACCTCATTTCCAACTTGACTTTGTAATAAAAGTAATATCGAAAAGGTATTTTTTTGTAACTTCGCATTTCTAATAATAAATAACCGACATGAGGATTAGCGCTATGTACATTTAGTTAAGAGATTGAATATTTATAATAGTTGGTTGTATCTTCGAGTCGCAGACACACAAAAACCATGCCTAAAACATCCAAAAGATGTTCAGGATTCATGGATAAAAAATGTATAAATTTTAAATTTAAATCATTTACTTACCAAAAGGAATTAACAGTTTTACTAAACCTCTCACAAACAATCTCAAATGTAAATTAAACATTGGCTTACCTGAAAAAGTAAAAAAGAAATTGTTAGACATGATCATCATGATATAGCATAATTACACATAATAATGTAATATAAAACAGTCGAATATATCGCAATAGTTATTAAAATTTATAGTAGAGTGATTGAGCCAGCCAACGCCTTAACGTTAACTTTAACGTTAGAGGCGGGAAGGGAAGAACCACGCATGCGCATTACGCTTTTTAAAGCACTAATATGACGATAAAGGATTTATAGTTCAAATTGCGATGTTATTTAATGATACAGTATAGCATTTCATAACTTAACTTGAAAACATGTTGAGAAATGCAGATATATGACAAGAAAATAATTACTGAATTTAAGGAGTATATCCTGTAATTTCAAGATAACATAAAAAGAGTTCATTTCATAGTTCATTATTTTCTGTCTTGATATCATTTACATAATTTTCAAAAAAAATGATAAAAATAACGAAACCAATTGCTCGTAAAAACAACTAAGATAGTAAAGTAACTAAAACTTCTTCCTCATTATAAATAATATATATAACAATAACGAGTATATATTACTAGACCAGGTATGTTTTTTGTCGTGCACATTTCCAAAATGCAATTTTTGGGCTTTTTACTGAAGCGTTTTGCAATGTCATTATGCGAATTTGAAAATGCAATTATATTGGCATTTTTCCTCACGCCCACCCACTCCTATAGGAAAATGTGAGTAAACGATAGAATCTTAACAGTTAGTTGCTAAATTATAATCCGGTTAAGACTCGGGAGCATAACGGTTAGATGACTTTTTAATTTTGAAACCACGGCCACAGAAATAAATGTACATATATGCGAGCCACGTACATGTCAGTTTTCACGAATGATTACTCGCATAAACTTTAATGGATTTAGTTTGCAATCCTTTCATTTGTTATTAACTTCAGAATAAATGTATTCACGATGGATTACATTATTTTTTGAATAATATGGACTGAAGATGACTCGCATAAACTTTCACATCGAGATGCGAGACGACGCGCATAATTGCAAGAAGGATTACAAATAAGATTTCCCTAAAGAAGTTAGAAAATGCGAGGATTAGTTGAAAACCAAGTTTGCACTACGAAGAATTTAAATGTTCAATACAAGATGAAAAACTGTTGCAATGTTTCAGATACATCTGGATAAACGAACAAAAACTGATTTCATATTTGGTAAATTATTGTTCTTTAGTTTTAAAATTCTATATAAATATACAGCGACCCGGCAAGCCGAAATTATGCAATTAACCGGTTTATGCAATTATCCGGGATTTGTTTAAATACAGTAATCATGGCTGGATCTGTTGCTAAAATCCTTCAAATGGCTAGATTAGCTATGGGAAATTAACATTTATTATATTAAAAGATTTAAACATTGAAAATATACATGGTAGCCCAAAAGTCACTACCTCTCTGAATATCAAAATACAATCGAACCCGCTTAATTGCACAGCGACCCGGCAAGAAAAAATTATGCAATTATCCGGTCAAAATTCCATACAAAAGTTGCACATGGTGCTTGTAAAATATGTGCATTTATCCAGTGTGTACAATTATCCAGGTTCATATCATGTACAAATAATAGGACAAAAGTTTGAGGGCATGAAGAATATGTGCAATTATCCCTGTTCATATCATGTACAAACCATAGGGCAAAAGTTCAGGGCATGGAGAATATGTGCATGCAATTAACCGGTCACAATACCATCCAAAAGTTGCACATGAAGCTTGTAAAATATGTGCAATTATGCGGGTTCACATTATGTACATACCATAGGGCAAAAGTTCAGGGCATAGAGAATATATGCAATTATCCGGTCTATGCAATTAAGTGGTGTGCAATTACGTATGTATATTTTGAGTTTAACTAGGATCTTTTATTCGAAACACAGTTTGAATTGTTAAATAAATTAATGTGATTCAAGATCTGGATGTCGATCGATTATGATTAATTCAAAGTGTATTTTGTTGAACAGAAATTTGGCATCCTAAGCATCAAATTCTTAGATTTTCCCTCGTAAACCGATGTTTTCAAGAGTCATTTATTGTCGGTTGTGTGTCAGCACGTTTCAGAATTTTAATTTGTTGTAGTATATATGTTTAAAAAGCAGTGCACCACCGCCGAATAATAACACAATCCAGGCCTAGCCAAACTTGTGGACACTTCATGAATAATTATGAAGCGTGTTTGCTGAAGTATAAAAGATGAGTCGCTACAAGCATTGCATACATAATAATAGATTTTAAGACCAATAAAGCTGGAGCAGAACTAGCTTAAGTGCCTCCATTTCGGCTCTATTACAAGCTGAAGTGTGTATTAAAACGAGCAAATTATATTAAATTATGTTTGCTTTTATGCAACGCTCGCATGTTTAAGAAACATTTATAAGATTGGACGAGAATAAATGAACTATAGACCCAATATATATCTGGGAGACTCGCGAAGATTAACATATGCTGATGGAGTAGATACAGACTAGGGATAACATCAGAGGAATACATATGGTTTTTGAAAGCTCACCAAAATATATTTGAAATGTAAAAGAAAATGAATACATTAACCACGAGGAAATTCACCAGCTTAAATCCTGGATTTGATCTATGCATTAGTGTAATGTTATAACGTACTACACTGACTGTGTAATATATTGTGATAGTTTGCAGTGTATCACAAACAAGTTTTAGATGGTTGGTTGGTTGGTTGGTTGAGTTTAAGAGCCCAAAGGCAACTAAGGCTAAAACAAGTTTTAGATATTCAGAAAAATATGGAAACGGTCCTGATTTGTCAGTATTTAAAAATTAAACAACAATAAACGCATTTTGCTTTGTATTTCGCCAAATATTAATAAAACGCGTAGGAACATATTTCATGTATTTTTACAGGTAGAACCAAAATTCATCGCCACCCCAGTTTTTTTTCTTTAAATCATATAGTTATGAACATTCCGTTTATGCAGTTAATTAAGAAATCATGTGTGCTCTATCCACTGATGGTTTTAGACACATAATAACTTTTGACCCATTAGACCACTTAGCCCATTTTGACCAACTTCGGACAAAATATCAAATTAGGAAAAGGAAGAGAATGGTCTGTTTGTATGAAATCAACTGTTTTCGTCTTTATTGGCAATTATTTAAACTTTTTCAACGTATTTAGGGACTTAGGGTTACGCTTTCGTTGTGTAGGTTCCGTGCGGGGTAAATAGTAATTCTGGTCCACCCTGTATACTATTAATTAATGATTTTTATACTTGCAACATTAAATATTTAAAATAAAATTATTTGTGGGAAAATGCCTGCAATATAAGTACAGCATATCATTGTAAGCACTTGCAATATAAAATAACTAACCTGCATAGCACCAACATGCCTTTGCATAGCAAATTTAAAAACAAGCATGGTTCAGGAAAGTGATGCCTTGAAAGGAGGCATTACAGTATATATCACTTACAATCTATGCTAATTGCAATTGTACAAGTTTGTGATATTCCTTCGTCTTACTTTTATCTTCGTGACCTTAACTGGAGACTAAGTAAAAATATTTCACTTTCTCTTTCAGCGAATAAACAAGACAAATAATGTTCGTCAAAGCACTTGCTCGGCATCACTTGTCCCCTGGGAAAAAACGTTTATAAGCATGAACGAACTTTCTCCATCTTCTTCACTTTAGGTGACTTTCTGGATATGAAATCAAGATTTGAACCACCTTTTCTCTCGCACGCTTTTATGCCTCGTGAAATTCCCTCGAGGCCAAAAATATCTATAATCTTAACATCTTACAAGATGGTGACAACGAAGGAGCTCTACTAAAGGAATCCGAAGACAAAATTTTAAAGAAACCTAACGTAGATTTCATTAAGTCTAGCATTCAATGCGAACAACAAATACACATTTGAACAAATGTAAAGTGAAATGAAAATTGCCAAACGAAATTCATTGTAATTTCAAACACGTTGGATTTGCCAGATTTTTTTTTATAACTCGATTTAATTAAGTACGGAACAGAAGTATTAGACTAATTTGCATCTGTTCGTGCATTTAAAGAGTATTATTGATCACATGGGCGACTCCACTCTTTTAATGTCTGCAGGGTTTCTATATAAGCCAGTCGTCAAACCATCTACCTTAATTTGCATTTCGTCGATAATGAACGTTTTAACAAACTGCTTCACACCGAAATTAGACTTAACTAATTAAATAAGAGATTAAATTACATGTGAATTTCAAATAAATTAGAAAATGTAATGGTCGTAGAGCTAGTTTCACGAAAACATTAAATGGATATCTGATAAGAAATTCATTAACTTTTAGACTCAAATAAAAAAATATTTGAAATGTTAAAAATGCATTCTAAATAACTAAAAATTTAAAATAGAAAATCCATAAATTATCACAACAATAATAGTGACTCGACCTTAGCGAAACTTTAGCTGGATTACCTGAGATTTATTTTTTTCATTTTATGCTAATGCTTCTGATATTGGTAGAAATCAAAAATAGTTTCAATAAATTCTTTATAACTCTCACTCGAATGAAATATTTCACTGGATTGTGCTTATTAAATACAGTGTTAGATTTCAACGCAAAGTACAATTTCAATATATAATATTTATGCATTTATAAGCTTACTGGATATATATGAAAGAAATAATAAATAAAAGCACTAAATCACAATGACACCAACTGGCCTCGTATAGCAAAACTCGAACGACATAAACTGAAGAAAAATATTCAATTTCATTATCGATTTTACTCGAATGTTTATTAAAATTTGCATTCCGGTAACCGCCTCATTGTTAAAAACGAATTTGCATTGAATATATGAATTCATTGTCCAAAATGAAAAAGAGTATCGATCGAAGAATGGCGTATCAAACAGAAATACAAACGAGGGATTATGAAAAAAAACTTTGAATATGGGAATATGGGAATTTTTTCACAAAATCGGGCTGTGTCAACTAATCTACTATATTGCATGTGTGTAGAGAAGTGTGCAAAAGTAATATGGGAAGATCAATTGATTAATTCGTTTGATAAACAAACCACGAATACAACTATAAAAATTAACCAAATATTTATTTATTAAATGAAAACAGGAAATTGTTTTTTGTGGTACGGTCGTCTTCATTTAATGATGAAGTGATTTTGTTATCTTATCCTCATAAGTTTGCCAATTAATAGTTCATATTGTAAAATTTCACAATTTAGTACTGTGATACTTCAATGTTATCATCACAGATGAGAGATTGTATAAAGTATAGGAAGTTTAAAAATACTTTATATCACACTTATATTAGCGCATGTGGTGATTAAAATGCGATTTAAATCAGCATCGGACAAAACCGACTTCAATCTACATTTATGGTCGATATTTTGCTAATCAGACGATGATGACATTGTGAAACCGAGCGTATTTACTGTGAAAATGCAAATTGTGATATGAGCATCCTATATAGATTAAATTTTGCACAATATTTGAAAAATGCTATTCGAAATCACTAAGATTGTAATCGTTCAGAAAATATTATTAGCTGAAATAAGACTAAAATATTCAGGATGAGTTAATGATCTTGCATAACCTAGGGCGCAATTGTAAACGGACTAATGATATCAGCCGCCAACGTCAATTTAGAAAATAGTTTTAATCAATACTTAATTACCTCGAGCAAAGCACAATTTTGTTGAGATACATAGATAATTGCCAGTAATAATGTAAAACCAATAACAGCATAATGAGAGAAAATGTACATATCTATGCACTCGGTAGAAATTGAATTATCAAAGAGTCATTAAATTTAAGATGTTATTTCTCTGCTAGTACAAACGTATAATGGGTAGGTCGAAAATAATTTAATAAGACCACTTATAGTAGATAGGGCTAGACGAAAGTTTGAAAATGAAGACATCTGCAAAGTTTCAGTTGAATATCATAAAAAAATTATACATATATAATTTTTTTATGATATTCAACTGAAACTTTAAATGAATATTTATTTCCTTCCTTAAACGAAATTCATAAGTATAATAAACATCGAAGTCCTCATAAAATTACTCTCATATTAGCTATTCGTAAAATAGATACCGTGAACCAAGAACTGCATTGCCGAATTCATCCTGAAAATGTCGTGACCTGAATTTACTAAAATAAAGCTATGCAGCTGCTGGTTTATAAACTGGTGTGTAAACCTGAATCTAAGGTAATAAACATTACTCTTGAGTACTTCATACGAATTTAATAAGGATTTCCTCAAATTAACACCATTGTTGTCAAAATTGTTCATCTAGCTTATAGACGTCTCCATGAATGAGTGTTTATTACAAGCAAATGAAATAAAAGTAGAAGAAATCTAATCTCACATCTTACACAAATAACGGGATGTATTTTACAGTAATGCAGGAAAGCAACCCCTAATACTGTATTGTACAATATGTATCGAAGATGCATGGAACCATGTAAGTTATCTAAAAATTTAGGCAAGGTCATTTAATCATTCAAAAGTGATAATCGCATCATCATGCAACTTGAAATGATTATTGAAAGTTAGCATAATTATATGAATAATTATCCAAACTTTTTAAGACAAGTGCAGTATTAGGACGCCAACATTAAAAAAAAATGTCTGGAAATCCATTGAAGAGTCTTGTCAGACACATCAATGAAGACACTGTCCTTCAACAGGAAATATACAGGTAAACTAGTGCAGTTGTACGTTTTGCAAGGTATAATATAATTGTTGAAATTTGACGTAATTAAAATATCACTAGTATAAAAATATATGGAAGATATTGTGAAGAATATTGTGACTGTCATCCAACAGACAGTGAAGGGGATGTTAATCAGTATATACAGTTAACACTAGCGAACAATTGTATTATACAGGAAAAGTATTAGGACACCACAATGGAGACACTGTCCTCCAACAGGCAATATACAGGGAAACTAGTACAGTTGTACGTTTTTCAAGGTATAATTGTTGAAATCTGGATTAATTAAAATACCAGGCATACGCGCTAGTACTGAAATGTTCAATAATCATGTTACTGTCTTCCAAACAGACAGTGAGACAGGTGTTGCTCAGTATTTGCAGTTAACACTCTTTCAAAGTTAATATTGAAAGTTAACTCTCAGACCATAGTCTGAGAATTAAGATAACTTGTGTTATATACAGGTCAAGTATTATTAGGACACCAAAATTTAAGAGATTCTGTCTGGAAATCGTGAGTGTTGTCTGACAAATAGTTTCAAGGAGAGAGTGTCCTAAAACAGACAAGTTGAGACAAGTGCAGTAAGTGCAGTTGTACATTTTTCATCGTTGTCTCCAGTCATCTCGGCTCGAGAGCAGCAAGAGGCTGAATTGAGGATCCATAATTAACTATTTGGACCATATGTCGTTAGTGCAGAAGCATGCCGGGAATGCATTGGCATCGTCCGCAATTACGCGGTGCCATGACCCCATCCTTAATACATTAGCAGTTGGGTTTTATGTCTTTCTTATGATTGTTGCGCACTTTGGGCAAAATCCCGTCTCCTAGGCCAAATTCTCGTCCACTCGAATAGCTTAAGAAACAAACGATCTCATATATCTGTGTAATCATCTGAGATTGCTGAATTTTCATTTTCCTACATTCCTTAACGCTGTCTTTTCTGACCACTTTGCTATAGCCTGCTTCTAGGCATTCTGTGAAATGTATGATAAAGCAATGGTCGCTACTAGTACTAGCTGCTTATTTACTCTGTTAATTGCTTCTGACGATGAGTTTATAGCACCATTTGTTATTGCATGCGTTTGGTGCATTTTCGGTTTTATGGGAAAAATGCCTTCTGCCTTCGCTCTGCAGATTTTCATCCGTTTTCTTTCATTTCCACTTATTTCAATCGTGGAGAAAGCAAGATGAAAAACAGGAGAAAATAAGAAAGAAAGAAAAAACTCATTGTGCCCAAGAATGCCAGAAATGTTTCGTGCTGGGTGACGCGTTTGTTTGCTTCATGGCAAACATTAGCTTAAAAAATGAGGTCTTTGGCTCAAATTTCGACGTGATTGCTTTATCGTGTCATCTTTCAACCCGCTGCTATTGCGACGTTTGGGGCTTTGGCTTCATTTGCTACGAAATTGGAGAAATAAAGAGGATCGAGCACAAACCTTACTGCTTTAATTTCGTTTAAAAAGGATATTCACGCAGTGGAAACTGAACAAGGTGTTGGTCATTGACGTTGCTGCAATTTTAGATTGAAAGCTGTGCAAGCACCCTATTTGCAGGAAAAAATACTCCATTTCGTGTCAAATTAGTGCTATAAACTTCATCTGCATGAATCTGATATGTGTTATAAATATACACTTTACGGCAATGAAAGTTTTATAATAGAGCGATTGAGCCAGCCAACGCCTTAACGTTAACCTTAACGTTAGAGGCGGGAAGGGAAGAACTACGCATGTGCACTTATGACATTCAGTCAGTTCATTGGGTAGTTCAGTCCGTGGCTCCTCCCTTCCCGCCTCTAACGTTAAAGTTAACGTTAAAGCGTTGGCTGGCTCAATCTCTCTATTTTCGATAGAACTATAGTAAATTTCCTGTTAACCAGCGCTTTTAAAACGGTAAAAAATGAAATTGCAAGTAAACATGTTTTTGTAAAAGTCATGAAATGTCACAAAACAAATTTTAAGTTCGTCGAACCACAATAATTGGTTTCGATATTGAACAAATTTTTAAAAAAATTATTTGAAAAAGAAAAGATTACTTTTGATATGCCAATAAAAAAATATTAAATGGCATGTAAATAATAAATAAGATGTGCTTGCTACTTAGTGTATTTTATTACAAACTTCGGATTGGGAGAACTAATACTATACTAAAGAGGTATCAACGACCAGTGGTGAGGGACATAAAAACTTAACTTTTAATATCTTTAAAATAAGATTTTAAAATAATCACATTTAAAAGCACTTTAGTTTAAAATGTCTGTAAATAGGCGAAGTAGGAGTAACTATAGGTAGGTAAAATCTAACTGACAATTTTAAGATGTCATACCACTGTCGCCTAAAACTGGAAAAGTAATGTTGACATTGTATTTATTTGAAATGCATTAAATTTTCAAAATCTGCAGATGAATAGATTTTATTTATTGCATTAATCGTATTTGCATAGTATGGAAAATAGCATTGGAAGATGATTTCAGGGGGAAAAAAAATTGATGAATACATTTTATACTTGGGAAAAATTTAGCTCTTGAGAAAAGCGACTTATTGAAAAATTGATGAGGCAGCAGATATTACAACGAGAAAAAAAAGAGATTAAAATAGAAGAGCTTAACTTCTTGGCAGCAAAAGGTACATTGGAAACGCCGGAAGTTACAGGGGCCTAAACGTGTCGTAAGATTGAAACATTTTCTCCTATCACACCTCCCTAAACTCATATACCAACTTACAAATTTAAGCTTTATTGCCACGCTGCGTGGGCTTTACTTTTGATTTTTTTCTTCGTATTGACAAGAAAAGCTGCTCATGATTCAAAATTCCTTAAAAGTGACTGACATTTTTGTCAATCTGCTTTCTGTGAGAATGGCGATACAAACTTCGTTACGTGTCAACATGTATATTTTTAGGAGATGCATGCAAAGTAAGATAGACAGCTCAATCCTAGAGCAGATTCAAAGCATAACTGAAACACGCATAATATGAAGTTCAATTCCCGTCAATAGCTTAGAAATTCATGACTTGCGTGGGGATTCGAGGGGAAAATCCCTTGCAGATTTAATAGGGAATTTGCCAGAAGCCAAACATGCTGAAGGGAGAAAATCGAGGTGTCCTGACTGCTATTGTTACGATGCTCAACTTTCTTGATTGGGATATGCAAAATGTTTGAATTTTCAACGCCCATAATACGTTTCCTAGCCATCATTATTTCGAGACAATACGTTATCAACATCGCTCCATGATGACAATGCATCTTAACAACCCGGCTAACAAAGCATAACATAAGACAGCAGGGGCTATCCGCTATCTCAATTCAAATTTATTCAGGTTTACATCGAGGGTAAATATTAAATATTTAAAATGAACGATTTCTATTTTAGTATAGCATGTGTAAACGAACAGAAGACAGTTGGAGATACAGTAATCTAACTGTTTGTTCTCAACATTATAAAAGACAAATAATACTTAAAAATATCAATGCTTTCAACATAATTTGAATGAAAACTATATTTTAGAGAAATGGAGATGTCATTTGGCAGAAACATCAACTTTCTCATTGTACCATACAGTAATTAATATTAAAACTTAGATCAATATTTGTGTCAATTAGCTAATTAGTTATTTATTGGAAAGGATATAATGTCAACAAATTAAGCAATCATCGCAACTATATATAATTATGTCACAGCTATTTATAAATATTGTGATACAATGTCATCAATAACACATCAAGCTAATTTGTAAGGTTACCTAAGTGGCAAAAATATATTTGAACCATGTGCAGTATGCATTTACTGCATATATGACTTACTCTATATATGAATAGACCAGATGTTCGACACATCTGGCCATATGAATGACCATAGCTGACCATGGATCGCCATTCGTGTTCGTACATACCGTATATCTCGTAATTATATTATACTACATGTACACAATTCATGGCTTATGTGGCCCATATATGAAAACTCAACAGCTTAAAATAGTCCATAAACATATACGACATATTTTATATATGACTACACCAGATGTTCGACAAATCTGGTCGTACGAATGGACATATCTGTCCATGGATCGACATAAGTGTTCGTTTATAGTCTGTAAACATACATTGTCATTAAAAAAGTAATACGATCAATACATGGTTAAATATCACCATTCAAAGCATGAATATCGAATATACAAAAACATACACTCATTAAATTGATTCAATTTCTTGGATATCAAATTTTGATATACGTGTATGTTATGTTATCCCAATTGTGCGTGCTCTAAACATTCCTATGTCCACTCAAAAGACAATTTTTCTTAGCTGAACCATGAATTTGATCCAAATAATACAATTCAGAATTCCATATAGTCTTTGTTTAATATATAAACAAATCAAAATTTAACACATGAAATAGTAGCTCGAAAGGCTATATAAAATTAAATTTTTTTTAGAAATTATCAACAGAAAGGATACATATTATTCTAACAAGTCATTACATGGATTTTCCACCCTGTTGTTAGTCCTGAAAGTTTTGCAAGTCCTAAAAAAATGCTTTAATTTCTATGATAGATCCTTTTATAAAACTAAAATACACATTCGTCGTGTTTTGCATCCGCATTTTACTAAAGAATAAGGCAAGGATGCAGAAATGTTTGTTGGTAAACGATTGAGTAAATGTTTGAAAATGACAACGCCCATAAATCCCTATCCAAAGACGATGGCATCGATGCTCGCATTTCATATGCCAACATTTTGAAAGATCTATAAGCCTGAAGGTATAGATATAAATTCGTGACGAGCTTGCGCGAATAAAACCAAAAATGGATCATTGATTGTAGGATTGAAACCCCAGTTAATAGCTTACATACAATTTGTCGTTCGTGCACCACAGAGTCATCACTGCGGTTATCGAGCATGAAAACGGAAACGGAAGTAATGTGAGAAATTTGCAGGCAACTGGCACAAAAGGCTGGCAAGTAAGGCTTGTTGCTCACTTCACTGTCATATAGTAGAAGTAAGAGTGTGACACTTAAAGACACGTGGCACAATGTTCAAACGGAAATTTTACAACAAGGGTGCAATCGTGCATTGTTTATTTGGACGGTTTTAGATTTTTTCTTAAATATAAAAGGGAAGAAAAATCGATAAAAACCACTTGTTTTTGTTGCTGGGCACTCACTTGAATAATCGCCAAGTAGGCTAATATTGCCATTTTATTTCCAAATTGAAGACCATAAATGGTGACAAAAATAATAAAATTGCGGCACGATATTCTGTACGTTTATTCTGAAACTATGTATATAGGTAATAATTTACAATTATTTCATATTGATTCCTTTCTGGAAAAGCTCATTGTTGGACCATGTCACTATTTAATACTGTACATGTAATAAATATAACTACCCTTAACTACCATGCTAACAGTCTAACATTTATGCATAATAAGTTCGACAAAAATTATTTATCAAGTATTTATGAAAATAAGTTAACTATTTTGCATGTTTCGTAACCTACACTTTCATACACTTAAAAGTAATTACTTTTATTTAATCACATTCAGAAAATTCATAATGAAAATGTCATAATGACAAGCAATTTCTTGTCATCTTGACATTTAGCCAAAATTTATTTAATATTATTAACCCTAAAAATTAATATTAAGACGTTACTACTGCGCATTATCATTAAGATAAAAGATTTAAGTTTTTGTGCCACTAAAACATGTTTTAATCTCGAAATTAATTTAACAAAAGCCAAGCAAAGGCTTTTCACTTTAAAAAACGTTGATATTACGAAAAATGCTCAAATTAATATAAAGTTTTTGTGACGCGTTTGCAGTTTTTTTTTCTTTGCATTTTCATTCGCACCACAAACAATTAAATTATTTCTGCAAAAGTTAGCTAATTTATTTTTCTTTAAAAAAAAAAAGACATTGCAATTTGAGATGAGATTCGTGAATCAACTTTTGGGATCTCGCTTAATGACCATTTCAAAACAATGCGCTGAGCAACATTTCCTTTTATAAAAAGATAGTCACTTCAAGTTAGCATTTGGTTCAACAGAAAGGGGTCATGTTTGCATAAATTCGTTATTCAAGATACGGAAGACTGCGTCACAAGTAGGAAATGTGCACCAAACATCAAATTAAGAAACTACAGAGGCGCTTTCACGCCCATTTAGTATATTTCAAGAAAATATAACATACGGTAACTGCAGTACAGTCGAAACCCGCGTAATTGCACATCGTTTAATTGCATAGACCGGATAATTGCACATATTCTCCATGCCCTAAACTTTTGCCCTATGTTTTGTACGTGATGTGAACCCGGCTAATTGCACACCAGATAATTGCACACACCGGACAAATGCACATATTTTACAAACCGATTAATAACACATTTTCGTATTGTCGGGTCCATGTGCAATTAAGCGGGTTCGACTGTATTAGTCCAACAAATGACTTTCAATTTCTTATTAGTGGGCCCCAAAATAAATTTACCTTTTAGGCCCAAAACAGCGTTTCCTCATTATTGCACACCGCTTAATTTCACACCCCGGATAATTCCACATATTCTCCATGCCCTGAAGTTTTGCACATGATGTAAACCCGGATAATTACACACCGGATCAATGCAAATTTTACAAGCCCCATGTGCAACTTTTGTATGGAATTGTGACCGGTTAATTGCACATTTTCGGCTTGCCAGGTCGCTGTGTTGTATTTGTCAATTCAAGGCACATTCAAGAACTGTATGGAATTTTATCAATTTATACTTTCATAATAACGATGCAAAACAACTATACGGCAAAATTTGAATAATTTTGTATCAGTAATATCCATATCGATCTAAACTGATGTGGGTCTAGGTTACCTAGTTTATAAAGCATAAATATCTAGAATTGTATAATGGATGTTCCATTAGGTTTGACGCAATAAATTGCATAGAAAATATGAGTTGCCATCAATTTTAATGAATGACATCGCAATTGTACGTTATACAGCGCAGCGTATAATAAAGTGGATCATAAAATAACAATGATGGCAGTAAATATCGCCATTTTACAGGTCGAAATACAATAAAATTCAATTCTATATCAAAGGGGACAACAAAATTCTCACGGAAGCCTAAAGCCAATGATTTATAGACAGACATGCAAATTCATAATCATGGTAGCGGTCTATAATCGATGAAAATGCAAAAATGTACATTATTGTAATCAAACCTAAATAAAAGAGTACAAATTAGCATATGGCATAGAATAACAGTTACCAAAGTTATAATGGTTCAATTGCATGATTTGTTAAACAGAGTTACAAATCAATATGTTAAAATTAAGAAATTTCAATGGGTTAAAATGTATTATTCATACGATGATTTTGCTTGCTTAATTTTATTTATTAATTATTTTATTTATTAATTATTATATTAAATTAATTATCTTGTTCAAATAACATTTTGAATTGGTGTTTTTCATTCAGGATACAAAGTTTAAATTATATTCAATGCCTGATGTTCATTAATACTACAGTCGAACCCGCTTAATTAATTGCACAGTGACCCGGCAATCCGAAAAAGTGCAATTAACCAGTTTATGCAATTATACGGGTTTCTAAAATCCCTCAAATGGTTAGATTAGCTGTTATTAAATTTACTTTTTCAAATTTTTCCACTTTTGAGAATATACATGGTAGTCCAAAAAACCTCTCTTAATACCAAAAAAACAGTCGAACCCGCTTAATTGCACAGTGACCCGGCAAACCGAAAATGTGCAATTAACCGATTTATGCAATTATCCGGTCACAATTCCATACAAAGTTGTATACGGGGCTTGTAAAATATGTGAATTTATCCGGTGTGCAATTATCCGGATTCACAATGTTCAGGGCATGGAGAATATGTGCAATTATCCGGCCTGTGCAATTAAGCGGTGTAAAATTACGCGGATTCGACTGTATATGTTAAGTTATTGACGTCCTTATATGCAGTTTTCCATCTTTATCCATGTTTATGTCATATATCAATATTTTCACCAGGATTTCCATATTCTTTGTAAAAATAGGATATTATAAAAGCACTATGTGTATATTAATCCTCCAATGTCTTAAATCAACTATGAAACCTCCAGTGCTATACTTTGGTATTGCCCTTTCATTTTCTAACCTTTCTGTATAATGAGTCTGTTCATCGGTCATATATCTTAAGACTTTATTTGAGAATTTTCTAAGAAATAAATAAGTTTTTTTATATATAAGGATACATAAATAATACACCGTATAAGGTCGCGTCGAGCAGGAATCGATATATCCTAGAGAAACGACTAAAACTTCATTTATTCCCTGTTTTCAACAACACAAAAAAATCCATATTTTTTTTTATCCTCGGCTGCTTATAGTACACCTCAACACTATTATTATCACTTTTCTCTACGGTACAAACTCAACCACGAAATATCATCATTTCAAATTTTTTTATGCATTTTCGGGCATCCAAATCATATGAATAAAAGCTTATTCGGTGTATCCAAAATTTTATATTCCAATTCCAATAATTTCATTCAAACGGCAACCACTATATAGGAAAGACCCCCATATGTTGGGCACACCGAAATAAACACAACGAAAATCAGATATGCCCATGTAATAAAGCAGAAGTTTGTCTTAAGTGATAAACAAAGACTTTAAGATGTTTCACTTTAATTCAAAACTGGTAATTTAAAGCTGCTGAGATTATTAAATCTTGGGACATGGGTTAGTCAAAACTAAATATGGGTTACATTTTATTGTTAAAAACTGTATACAGTAAATGCATATGAAGTAAGGGGCCATTCAAAAAGGATGTCCTCAAGAGGGGGTAGGAAGGGGGAAGGGGGTGGGTCAGCTGGCATGTGGACAGAGGGGGAGGGGAAAAGCCATTATGGACGTCCACTAATGATGGCATTTTTCAGTTTTTGAATTTTCTGTTTGTGTTTTAAAGGTCAGTGAAAGGGGAAATGGACACCGGAAGAAATATGTCCCCAGTCCAAAATGTACTTGAATTTTTAAAACCTCGGGAAAGTCGGGTATTGTTCCCAAATTTATATTAAACACCAATTTTATGCTGGAATTTCACTTGGAGGTCCGGAAATTTCTGTTAATCAGAATAATCTGGGAAATGTCGTAAATTTTGTAGCCAGACGAGTGCTTGGAAATTAATACGATGAATCTTTGTATATGTTTCAGCAAATTTTCTGGACACCCTACATTTGAACAAAACTTAAGAACGTCTATGAGGGGGGAGGTCTAGGCTAAAATGGACACCCTGTAGACAGAAGGTATGGTGAGGATCCGTGTTTTCACCATAAATAAATATAATTTTTTCTCACCCTGATAATATAGGAAAGAGATTAAGGCAGTTTAATAAACAATCTGTTGACTAATTAACCCTGTGAAGCTAAGAAACCATACATGATTCTTCATATATGCTAACAAACCTTAAATGATCTTCATTAAGCTAAGAAACTTTACATGTTTAGAACAACCACATAATCGGGCCAAAGTGTTTTTTTAGCAAATTAACTAAAATCCACATTATAATAATTTCGGAAATTAAGGGTAGGAAATACATTTAGCATCTTCGGGATAAATGCCCATCCTTGGAAGTTCAAGGACGACACTCACAAACACGCTCTTATAGATTTCCCTTTTTTTATTTCCCAAGAAGATTGCTCAGAGACGTTGTAGGAAAGTGCTAGTAATTCGTTATAGATGGCTCAGTGGTGAAAAACAACAAAAGTAGCGCCACGACACCACGACTGCCCCATAGCACACGTGTGCATTTTTCAAACATGACTTTTTTTTTTATCTCGCTCAAATACATGGCCGCATTTCTCGGGAGACGCATTTTGGACTTGATTCTGTTTAGCCGATGGCCCTCCTTCTCTTGCATGACACCCTAAACAAACAAAACCTAAACATGGACTTTTGCACAAAAGAATATTGGGCTCAAAAGCGTGAACGAAAAGCACATCACTCATCCGAAGGTATAAAAGGTTGGAAACGATGGTTCAATCGCTTCGAACCAATGAGGGTGGGTCAAAGTGCGTGTCTCCTTAAAACCTTGTTTGCACACTGAAATCAAACCAGGAAACATTCACAAAACAAGAAAATCAATAATGGTGGAACGACCCTCTCATACCGGACTTGAACTGTTCAGGATGCCATCACCCAAACACGTGCCTTGGGTGTCCAAACGTCACATAACACAGATTTTTGGATCATTTTGCCAATAATAATTACATATTTCTGTTTTCTGTATGTATATAGTTCAGACTTTTAGAGTAGATAATATTATATATCCATGTATGTGCCGGTTATAATTTTTACACTTTGGCAATACAAGAAAAAGATTCGTGACGTTTAATGCGACACACTGTATATGCGAATGTAGGACCATAATTCCGTGTACATAAAATTCAATTTCTGATGTATGTCATTACATGGCATTCCCCATATACTGTTTATAAATATTCAGTATGTGCTATATCCTGTCGTTCATCTTTTTTCAAATATTGAACTTTATAAGCCTGATCAATTTTTACTTCCAATTAGCAAAAGATGACGACGAAAGTCAAATTATTATTTTCAGTAATTCAAAGCCCGATAGTTATATAAATGAATAATATAATAAGCGTACGAGCAAATAAACATCCTTAGTGAACTCTAATTTAACTACATAAAGAATGGCAAAAGCGGAAAAAAAGCATCCACAAGATTTGCAAACTAGATTTCAATTTTAAAAAATAATGATGATGCATATACTATGTAATTAGAGATTCGCATAAATTGTATGCTTATCATTATGTATGTACGTTGACGGGGTTACGGAATTATAAGAAAGAAAATCTGCAGGTATAGTTTATATATTTGAGTTAATAAAAGACAGAGCACTGACGAAAATTTGTGATGATTTTTATAAGCTTTGATATCCTACAATGAACGAAACTTACAACAAAACACGTGGATTTTTAATTATAAACTATATGCACAAACCATATCCAACGTCAAATTTGAATCTCTATGTTTTATATGGCACCAATTAATAAGATAACATATGTTTTATAAACACGATATTGTATAACGCGTAGTTATTTATGATTTTAAATTTTAACCTCCATCTATTTTTATTTCAACACTTTGCGAGATGAAATACGAGTGTAGACTACATTTATAAATGTTGATACAGAAATTTGAGAATTATGCATGCATGATGACCTAATGTATTTATCTATTCGGTATGTTTATTTATTATTTAATTTTTTATTCAAAAATTGGACACGCATGCACATAGATATGGTATTTATTTTTGTCTATAAAATATCATATATGGGAATACATGACCATCTACATACATATATGACAATACATCCGAGTACATCTATATAATGCAGTTCTCAATGCTTTATTTCAATATACATGTACATTATAGATGTCATGATCATGTATGTGCTTTTATAAATAATAAGTCCATACAAGGACAAAGGACAATATACAAACAAAATACATACTCAACCATGTATGAATAATATAATGCTACATATTGTCATACAATGTTATTTACAGCCACATATGGGATATAGTAAGGTATACAGTCCAACCCTCTTAATTGCACAGACCGGATAATTGCACATATTCTCCATGCCCTCAACGTTTGCCCTATGTTTTGTACGTGATGCGAACCCGGATAATTGCACACAGGATAAATGCACATATTTCACAAGCCGAGTCTGCAACTTTCGGCTTGCCGGGTTACTGTGCAATTAAGCGGGTTCGACTGTATTTTGATATTATGAGAGTTAGTGACTTTAGACTACCATGTATATTTTCAATCTTTAAAGTTATCTACTTTAAAAAGTGAATCTAATAAATGTTTCACACAGCTAATCTAACCATTTGAAGGATTTTAGCAACAAATTGAACCAAGATTACTGTATTTAAGCAAAACCCGGTGTAATTGCATAAACCGGTTAATTGCATATTTTCGGTTTGGCGGGTCGATGTGCAATTAAGCGGGTTCGACTGTATATGACTGTTCCAACCGGTAGATGGTTGTGTAAAATATTATATACAGGAGACAGTTGAGAAAACATATCCAAACTTTGGGACAGATTCACGAAAAAAAAAAACCTGAAGAAGGCCACAGTCCCATTTTCACAGGCAGTATTTTCATTGTTGGTAGTCGAAACAATGGAGGAATTTGTTATTACGTCAATCTAATGACCGTGCAATCATTTAATGTGGCCGATGTAAGAAAGACTAGCAATAAGCAAGAAGTGCAATAAGGAAAGACAATACGATCGTGACCTGGGAAGTCATTTTATTGGATCATCCTTGCATGGCTGAAGCTGAATTTATTGTGGCTCTCAATGCAGTTGCACCTCAGAGACCCCTGCCTGTGTTTTTCTCTTCTTCGGCAATGACGAAATGAGCAAAAACTACATTAAATTGCATTGGCCGTGGATCAAATGTCTCTCTATAGCACGGATCCCTCGGTAGCTCCGTTGTGCAGCAATTTGTGATCTATGGTCACAGCGGCAACAGCAGTAGTTTTCCCCCCTTCAGACTCTTAACTGCTGTTACGAACACATCTCCAAGAATCACTAAACAGTTAGACCATCGCAACTTCTCCTTTTTCTCCCTCTTCATATCTGATACCGGAAGGAAGATAGTTCACAAAGCGTGCGGAGAAAACATTTCCGACTTCAATTCTACCCAAGAAAAATGAAGACGTTATTTCGGATACGTGCAGCCTTCACTCAACTCTTTCCTCCGCTTTTTTTTATCATAGTGTTTGCTGCTGCTGCTGATGCTGTTCCTGTTTTATATACACTTCTTAATGCTGCTACTTATTAAATTTTATACCAAGAATGATATTTCCCACGATTTATCACTGGGAAACCGTTTTACACTGTCCTAAAAAAA
Source organism: Ophyiulus pilosus (assembly GCA_033995625.1). Classification (NCBI taxonomy): domain Eukaryota; kingdom Metazoa; phylum Arthropoda; class Diplopoda; order Julida; family Julidae; genus Ophyiulus; species Ophyiulus pilosus. The sequence continues at coordinate 41,206 of JAUJYV010000140.1, forward strand.
GCATCCGAGCAAGTTTTAGGAAGTTCGGTACTTCGAGACATGCAATGGGGAATATATAGATTTAAGATTGGGGATAGTAAAAAAAAATATGGATGATGTGGAAGAATAATATAAGAAAGTTGATAAAGGGAAGGCATTTTGGATAAAACTAATGACCACCACATTTTCATGGCAAGAAGAGTTTTGAAAACAAAGCGAAATGTATAAATCTTGTAGCGAATTCGTAATGGTGTAAAATACCAAATACAGTCGAACCCGCTTAATTGCACAGTGACCCGCCAAGCCGAAAATGTGCAATTAACTGGTTTATGCAATTATCTGGTCACATATCAATACAAAGGTTGGATATGGGGCTTGTAAAATATGTGCATTTATCCCGGTTTACATCATGCACAAACCTAGGACAAAAGATAGGGACATGGAAAATATGTGCAAATAAACGGTGTGCAATTACGCGGTTTCGACTGTAAACACTTTTTACAGATTAATATGGTTTTGAAACACTTGCGGTCTTCAACAGAGTTTCCACATTCCTTCTTTAAGATTTTATGTGCAAGTTAACTTAAAAACACATGTATTTGTAAAAACAGGCTTACATCAATTTGTACACTCCCTTTTTTGTGTCCCAATTTTTGTCACAATTTTGTGAATAGTTTCATAATTACATAAAATTGTAAACATTGGAAAATTCAAAGTTTATCTTGATATAAATACAATAGTGTGTTAAATGTACATTAAAATCATGTATACTTTGCAAATCAAGGTTCACTATCAATGTTTGCAGAAATTTCTCGAAACCTTATATAATTTCGTTTGTAAATTTTTAAAGAACGATGACTTCAGTTGCATACAGCTACTTCCAAGAAAAGCGGGGGAAATGTGCATTTCCTATCAATAAAACTGTATTGCCTGTCTAGAATAAGTTTATCATCCTGATATCCCTCAAATCTGTGCTCGTAAAAAATTCTAATAGATGCAGTACACAGGGCGATAAATTCAGAAAAGTCAATCGTTTGCAAAATATATTTACTGCACATACACGCCGAATAATGATGAATGCGTGTTTTAAGCATTTAAAACAAATGTTAGGTTAAAACCCTAGTTGCACGATGAAAGCTACATTTTGTGGACGGTTGAACCAGTTGTAATAACAAGCCCATATAAAGTCAATGATGCATGATGCCAAATCTAATCTTGAAATGTGATCATTCAATGCAATTTTACGACGTGCTTTTATGGAATCTGGCCAAAATGTTTGGCATCATACAGGAAAAGATCATATCCAAAGAGCAATTTTGGCACTGCATGCCAGTGTATCCAACATATATACAGAAGAGAATGACAGCAAAAAAGGCAGACAGAAAAAAAAATACTCAAATTTATGGTAAAGGAATAATCCAACATAGAGGGGGTGCGTTTTACAAGGAAAATTATACCCAACACACAATGACAAATATACGTATAACTGATACTGCATGGAAGTAGAAAAAAGGAAATATACACAACAATCCCACTATTTTTCTTTACAACTGACAATACAAAATATTATGAAAAACGTATTTGTTTATCAAACGTGAAAATAAGGATTCTTCTGCATGAATATGTACCTAATCATGCATTACAGTTACAGATATCTTAATCTCGATATATATCACAAATGAAAGACATATGCGAAATATAACCCAATCGAAATTTGTCAGGCATCACACAAAACTTACATTAAAGAAACAAAATGTGACCTGAACATTGTTGAACATGTTGCAACTGACAAATTTGTGTATTTCAGAAAACAGTGAAGCTTATGTGTGTTGCAGTGAAGCCTATGTGTTTTGCAGGGAAGCTTATGTGCTCTGCAGTGAAGCTTATGTGTTTTGCAGTGAAGCTTATATGGTTTGCAGTGAAGCTTATGTATATTGCGGAGAAGTGTTTGAAAGCGGGGCAGCAAAAATCAAAATGAAAAGGATTTGATTGGCCTCTCATGCATATGTGATGCGTTAGAGCCACTTCCGTTTGGTTTACCATTAAATTAAAACCAGATACTGATTCGCATTGCATAATAATAAGCATAAATTATTTTTGCTCCAATACAAATTCAACATAGTATATTCGTTGTAATAATGATATTATTTTAAAGGTTACAACAGAGATTTGATCATTATTGATAGATAATTTTTATATTACGTTTTTTATATTTAGTATCAACAAATATATATATCTACATATTTGAAACGAATTATTAATAGCAATTGTGCTAAACTTTTGATAGAAAATATTACCGGAATCAAACTGAGTTTACATTTGTTTTTTTCTACGTCCCAAATTGCATGTATTTTATGAAAAATGAGATTTTAGAATATTGTATCAACTGAATGTCTTTTCTAAAACATTAAGACAATAGTTTTATCCTTCCGAATGTAGGAGAAACTTGTTAAAAAAAATAGCAGGCATTATGAAGTTGTTTTGTAAGGAAAGAATTTTTTACTTATTTAATACCTCCTCCAACCAATTTGGATTTACTATACCGGATTAATAAAGTCCTTAAGATTTCTTATTTAAGCTTAACAAACACGTGCTTATTTCCCAAGAATCAATGAATGCAATTAAAATATTGCGCACAATTCTGTAATTCTACGGTTGTACTATTATTAAATGATTTTTTTTCTTTTCACTATATAGAATTTTTTTTTATTTGATTTGTTTTATTTATTTTTTTATTTTTTTCTAACAACGAAATGCTCGTTAATGCTTTAATGACTAAAATGCTTGTTTTGCTGCCAATAAGATTAGATAGGCCTTAAGAGATCAAAGAAAGGGGAAAATACTCGAGCGTAAAGATATAATCCTCGATTTCACCACAAAGGTATAAAATAAAAATCATGCGGAAAATAGTGAGGATTTCCTCTCGTTGTATAGCTCTATTGAAGTATAGAAATCGAAGAAATGCCTACTGACTGCAAATGATTTTCCGCTCGGTCTAGATTTCTACTAAATTTAGTGAATTCTCCCCGATGGTTCCATTGGGCAAATGCTTCTTTTGGTATCTAAGGGGTCTTACTGAAGCACTTTTGGGAGCGTACTTCAAAAAAATAGGGGGCGAAATGCACATTACCGAAACCATAAGATTCCTTTCTAACTCGGTTGAAAATTGTGTAGGGTAATTTACAACAGCCTTTGATTATCCAACCTTCGCTGCATAATATAACGAGAAGAATGTCAAAAGGCTTTTTCTCCTCTTCAATTTTGTACATCCCCATTTCAAGTTAAAAGCATAAAACATAACACAACGGAATGAAATACCATACCCAATTACTGCCGGCTTTATAAGCCATTTATTCCTGTACGAAGCAATTAAAAATCATTAAGTTTTTTTTGGCCTTTTTTCTGCGGTTTTCCGATACAGCTTCAACAAAAATAATTATACATAAAAAAGATCTGGTGGAGCCAAAAAAGGACGGAAATGGAGAATTTTACGCAGAAATGCGCTCTAGGCAATCTACCGTAATGTCTGAACTTGATTACAGCTAAGGAAATTTGGATCTAAAAAACGGATTTTAGCGTGGATTTAGACCTTAGTAGAACGTAATCGGCGACTAATTAAATTTCGCACTCGCTATAAGATATCCCAAAAAGCAGCTTAACTTCACTGGCAAAAGCCATTCTGATTGTCAGGATAATGAAAGAATTACGAGAGAAACATGAGAAAAGCGTTTAAGTTTAGCACTTAATACACATTTAAAAATCATGTATTATACGATTTAATATCCCACCTACGGACTTAACAGGCTTACTAGTTGTTCATTTCATTACTAATTTAGTTCAGAGTAAGCTGTATGAAGTAATTAAGGAAAATTTAATTAAAATGTCTTAACTAAAATAAAATTGATTATTTACGGTTTTGACAAAGTACTGTTTTTCTGTTTTAGTTATACTATGTATTTTAAAATACATGTACAACTAATTAACATTTATGTCCATGTATGGAAAAAAACATGGACTATTTTTCAAAGTTTTACAGAGATTTTACACACGTAGATGAACATGTACGTCGATGTAAAACCATATATGGACATATCCATGAAAGTGTGATAATACATAGACATACATGTACTTGGTCATACAATCGCATAAATTAACATAAATTCCAATTATAGGTATAAGCGTATATACTTCGAGACATTAATTTCTAATACAGTCGAACCCGCATCGGCCCGACAAGCCGAAAATGTGCAATTAACCGGTTTATGCAATTATCCAATCACAACTCCATACAAACGTTGCACATGCATGGGGCTTGTGAACTATGTGCATTTATCCTGTGTGTGTAATTATACGGGTTCACATCATGTACAAAACTTGGGGCAAAAGTTCAGGGCATGGAGAATATGTGCAATTATCCGATCTGTGCAATTTAGCGATGTGAAATTACGCGGGTTCAACTGTAGTATACATAAAGTGTATCTAAGCCCTTTACTTGAGCATACTTGTCCTTTATGTCCCAACTATTACTCCAAACATATTAAATAGTTTTTCCCCCAAGGTAACTATTAAACGAACTAAATTTTGTCTAAATGTGGCCACAAATATTTGAGTTTGGTCAAATAAATCGAGAATTTATAAAGTAGACCTCAAAGTAAACCATCCTAATTTTACTAGTACTACTTGTATAGCTCATCACAATGATGAATTCCGAGGAGATTTTTGGGTTTAGCATGATGTTTTCGTTGTTTCCTCTATTGTTGGACGAAACGTTTGTGAAGGAAGTGTTAATGTGTCCTAAGGGACTGTTCTGTGGGCGTCCGTTTCGTTTACGTATTGGATCCTGTGACTCCAACTGACTCCTCCTCCTGCTATTTAAGTACTAAACTGCCATCGGTTTGAAATACCTTTATAGACGATGATTCTGGCATTTTTATACTCGAATCTGGCATCGTAGAAGAAAATAGGGCGATCGTGAAATCATTGTGAAGGAACGTGGAGGCGGAACGCCATTTTATTGTCAAGAAATGGTTCATCAATTCTCCGCTCCACGTTTAAATATATAGAGCAGTGATAGGAAAAAGTCGTCCCTTTTTGTTGTATAGTCCTGCTAAATGGATTTGATTGAGCTATTTTTTTAACCTAAATGAGTGTGGTGAGTAGGGTGAAAGAAATGCATTCCACTGCTTTAGACAACGAAACAAATGGATGACTTAATAAACGCAGCACGTTCAATGTGAAAAATCAAAATCTTTGATAGAAAGATTTTCAACGTAAAGCTTCCAGAGTTGTATTTGTGCCTTTGGGCTTTTTGAACTTGTGATCCCGGGTGGAAACATGACATATGAAAATACCGGGTGATTCATAATACCAGCACGGGCTGTTATAATATGCATTCAAATGTTGGATGTGTTAATAAGTTTGTGGGACACAACGGTAGTGTGGCTTCACAACCTTCCAACATCTGTTGTTTACATTTGTGTAAATCTTGACTTAAAAAAAAAATTAAACAGTCTGCTCTGGAATTATGAATCACCCTGTATATGGTAAATATCATACATTATACGGATATACAGAAAATACCGGCATATCAGAATCTGGACAAATATGAAATAGTTGTCCATATCTCGGGTAGAAAAGCTATATGTGGACATGTATGGGCCATATACAGCTCATATTTAACCCTTGATAAACCATATATAGCCGTATATGGTCCATATATATGGTCCTTGAAGGGTCATATATAGTGATGTATGGCCCATATTTGACAAATGATGGCAGCACATTCGCATTCCTAAAAAAACAGTGCTGCCAATCTCGTTATCGTTAACGGTGGCATGCACAAACTCAATTATTTGATTTGCCCCTGTAGATAGGCAAACAGGCAATGCTTCCAAGTTAGCAGTGATTGCCTACGTATTTCCACCATTGCTATCATGCATGTATTACCAAGAACACATAAAAGAACACCATGGTAGAACCTCATGTTGATAGTGATTTGTTAAAAAAGGTAAAAAAAATAAATGAAACATAAATATACATGATATAGATGTATCCACACACGCACTAATAGTGCATTCTAAGAATAAGGGCTTTGTGAGTCGGCTTTACTGAACCTAAATCATATTCCGCTTGTACGCAACATAGCAAAAACGGGTCCATTAAATCCCACTTTCATATTTTTAGTGCAGGGTTTATATGCTTTTTGGCGTGAAATTTACGAGCATAATGTTGATACGCACCTTTTTAAATGCAAACGCATCCCGGCGTCTACGAATTTGCCATCTAAGATGGGATAATAATGAAATATATGCACGCAGACCCTTCGATACCACCAATACGTCATTACTAACGTCAAAGAGCGTAACGAAATGCTGATAACGAGCCATTAAACCCTAGGAAAAGTGCATCTCTACAACTTCTGGATAACTCAGTTTGGGATACGTTTCACGACACTACTTAACAGAACTTGCTACCGAAAAAGTTCAAACGCATTATATATAGGCGATTACCATTCAATTGTTTTAAAAGATGGGCTTTTCATTGACCATAAAATTGCGCCAAATTTATACTTTCAGATCATCCTTCCGTTTTATGCCAACAGGGACCTCTTCAAAGGCGGTACAACTTCAAATAAGACCTCGATAGAGCCAAGAAAATGCATTAAAACCTCGTGAAAACGCTTTCTACACCTTGTTAAATACATTTTGAAAAAATTCAAATTCCTTTAAATTCACAATGTATACAATAAGAATATGGTTAATTAATGTGAGGTATACACCATAGATGCAATGTACAGGATTGTATAAAAAATGCTAAATTACATTCGAACTCGCTTAATTGCACAAACAGGATTCTACAAAAATTGTGAAATTAAATTTTTTCACTTAACATCACATCATCATAGTCACGCGTAAATCAATATGTAAAGTTAAGTCATCTTAACACTGGAATGGCAATAATTATTGTCTCATCCAAGTCCAATAGTTAAACTTGACAGTAGGAGTGCTAATTGTATAAAAGAGGACAAATAGGATGACAAATGCAATAAATAAGAGGAGTAGCCTTTAAGGGATGGCATATGTAATATAAAACTCCTCTTATAATAGTTGAATGTGGTATTAATAAATTATGTCATCGATTTAAAGATTGGCAGGAAGATTGTGAGTAGATGTTATCAATGCTGCCGTCACTGATATCAACAGATCTGTCTTGAAAATTGAAAGCTGCATAATTTCAATCTTGAAGTTTGATAATGGTACCTCTCAGATATATTGTTGTAATATACAATAAAGTTTATTATTAAAATGTGCAATTATTTATGTGTAAAATGGCAATTTTTCATTTATGAAATAATTTAAATGCAATAAGCAATTGTTGCCTTTGCTAATTTAAACTGTGTTAAATGTATTGCAATACAAAATTGAGCATGGATATTAGTTTGTGTACATCAACATTTAAAGCTCATTACATCCTCACATGTTGGGAAATAATGTTGAGTTATAATGAGATGTTAATCCATGTTGAATTTACATTTGTCAGGTTTCCTTAGAGAATTGTAGTTATTAGATGGTACACCACTTCACAGTTGTTATTTTAAGTTATTTTGTATTACTAAATATTAAAAATTGTATATTACGCAAATCCGGCTTATTTTATATATACATCTAAAAATTCTCCTGTCATAAACTGTAAAATATATTAAGTCTAAGTGGATTAAACGGATCAGACCTTGTCTTTTATTTATCCGCGCAGACACGTGTTATTGCCAATTACGAATTCAAAAATATATTTCATGAAATTGTTAATTGTTATAAAAATATTCACGTCATTTAGCATCACTAAGTGACACATGTATACTAAACTAAATTATATATAGCAAATTATATACGGCACATATACTGCATAAGCAAATATATGGGTTTGTAAGTCTATATATGGCATTTTTTTATCATAAACGATCACATGTGAGAATATAATGTTGAACTATACAACCAAGTGGACGTCCACAATTTCCGATATGTCCTTATATGGAAGTGAATATAGCACACATTGAAATTCAATACTGGGAATTACGCTGAAAGACGATTACATATACTCTATATAACCATAAATGTTTTCCAGCATACGCATATTGTTATATATGAACAAATGTTTCCAGACAAATACGGAATAGGGTAGTTATTGTCATTTATGGGACATAAAATGGCCTGTTTATTCCAGCAGGATTTATTTTAAATGCAATATCCATAAAACATATTTTGAGGAAAATTGTGGAATCTTAATTAAATTTATTAAAATAATCTTACAGCATAATCTTTAAAATTTCAATTAGGTATATGATACAAAAAGTTATATTTATTCAATTAATCATAGTGCACCATATAAAAAAATACGACAACGAAATATGTGGTTTTATAGTAGTTACTCGTAGTTTTTATATTTCTAGCACGCATAATATACTTTCATTGCCTGATTTCAGTTCCCATAACATTCAGCAAATGCAAACAGTTAAATTTCATTAGTTCCTAAAACCTTATACGAGCCCATAATTTTGCTTAGCTTAAAGCTGTTTACATGTCCAGACAATAATTGTAGCAGATTTTCGCTATCACGCAACTGCATCAGTAGATTAAATTAAGACTGTTGAAGCTCATGTTAGTTTAGGTCATAGAGAAACAAACTGCAACCAATATAAAGGACGATAACATGGGGCAACGAAGGAAAAGTTAGCAAAGACATCCCCAATTGCGTTTGTAAAAGGGCACTCAGGGGCAGACACTGAACAACAATATTTTTAGGATACAATTTCAGTGTCTGACGACGGCCATATTTGTCAACAGAACTACACTTTGGTGGCTACATTTTACGCTCGCCTGCTTCAAATTGTGTCATGGGACATCGGTCGAGTTCATTTATCGCAAAAAATGCTTGCCACCAAAATGTACAAGACGCAGAAAAAGTTTGCAGAAATTAAAGGGAAACTGTGACATCGTTTCTTGCACTAGGCTTTAAGTTGGGAACACACGCATTACTATACACAAAACTTAAAAAAGGCCAGAGAATGTCCGGAAATAATGTCAATATAGACTACATGTAATTTACTTAACTGATACATAAATTGCATAGAATGAATATAAATGGGTTTGTTGCTATGGTGTTTTTGTCTCTCTTGAACGATTCATTTATTTATAAATAAAAATGCTGAATTATTCAGCATTTTTATTTAAACTTGTGCATCCAAAATGTTATATTGTAAATTTCAAAATAATCCAATACTCTGATTATTAGAGAGTATCAATTGATTATCATATCAATAAAAGATCGATGTAAATTAAAAAAGGCTAGTAGGAACATACTATATGGAACACATTAATTGCAAAATACATCATTTCCCTAAATATTTAAAGTTTATAGTAACTGGAAATATAATAACACGGATTGAGTGATAGTAGTAAGTGTTTAATTATCAGTTGTTCATAAAACAACTGATAATTAAACATCATTAAACAACAATTATTTTGAAAACATAATGAACGCATTCGCAAAGCCAAGGAAAACACCTCGAAATTACTCCTAATTTAATAATGAAGTTTAATAAGTATTAATTAGAAATCACTTTACGTGATTTATTCGCATTGCAGTGTTGTTTGTACTTTATGTTTTTGTTAAAAAACAAAAACAACTTTAATGTATATTTAACTGCAACACACAATAAATGTTAAGTTAGATTGTATGCCAAAGGTATATAACTGCTCCAGTTTTTTCAAAATATTAATTGCAAAAGTTTGTCACTCAAGCGACTAACTCGCAATTTGATTACCAACACACATCTTCATCAATAAGTTATTATTTCCAAAACGTTAAGAAAAACAAAGTGATATTTGTTTCCAATATAATTACTTTTACGACCTGTGGTGATCGCAAGTTTCGAGAAATTCTCTACTTTCAGTAAACGACATACTAAAATACGGCTATTCGCGTCGTTTTTTCACCAATTTCAGATGAAAATCGCACAGGGTATAATAAAAGCGTCAGTCAATCTTATTTAGATATATAATTTTGAAATTACTAGCCATGAAAAAAGCGAAAGGAAGATAGGTCCACTAGTCGTTTACGATCAAAAACTGCTCTCAGAGATCGTAAACTCAATCCGTCTTCGGCAACTTCAGAGAAGCCACTACAAAATATCATAAAACAATTTTCTTGATTTGCTCTGATAATGCATCGATTGCACGGTTGCTATGCTTACGAAACAATAATGGCATCGTATAAGTAGGCCTACAAATTTCCCCGTAGTGTCGCCACTCTTAAATGAAAAACATTGTACGTGAGTTTCACAACGAAAAAACAAGTGAAAACAACGCTACGACTATGGATTTTTCTTATAGATATCCCGAAGAAAGCTTAGAAATTTCTCAAATAGGGTGTAAAAAGAGCTCAAATATTTTACAATTCAATACACATTTCACGTATTAAATAACCATACGATATAGCCATTTACATATTTCGCTAGAAAAGAGCCTCCGAAATGCATTGCTGTGAAATATGGTTATTGATGAAGTTATGCAAATTTGCTTATTCAGTTGGATTGGAGAGAAGGCATCAAAACTGATATAAAAATGTTACGCAAATAGATGCGAAACAAGCACGCAAACAGAACCAGAAAGATGATCTGGAAATTGCCTGAGACAATCGAGAGATGCCTTTACAGCATCCACATAAAAAGTAGACAAATTTAATCGTACACACTAGAAAGATTAAGATGATAAACTATTGCCACAAAGAGTTAACCAAAATACATCAGAATTTTGTCAAACTGTTGTTGAGAAATCACGATTTCGACATGTTGTTCATACCACCAACATTTAAAAGGATTCAACAAGATCAAATTTGGTATTATTGATTAAACTCAAAATGCAAACAAATGAAAATGTTATTGTTTTATTTAGTTTAGCAGAATATTCAGAAAGTTCGCACCTATCGTATACTCTGTACATCATAGTATTACGACAGATTTTTATTATAAACCATGTAAAACAACAAATCTTTTTTATTCCTTAAACAAATATTTTCCAAACTTGAGCGTTTTCTTAGAATAGTTATAAAAATAAATATGAGAATATCTAAAAATTATTGTGTAAACATTTTTGCATAACTACTGCATATCCAAACACGTTTTTGAATGTATAAATAAAACCCAATTTTAGCTACTTCGTTTATTATTAATTTTTGCAAAAAATACGAAAAATCAATAAAAATCCCCTGTAAGTAGGCAATCACTACTAGCACAAATGCATGAATGAAAGCACCCATTTAAACCCTGTAATTGGGCAATCACTGCTAGCATTAAAGCATGACTGAAAGCAAACATACATTTGTACTCAGTAGACAAATTTACAACAAATGCATAAACTAACAATATTTCTGCTTTTCTACAAGTACGTGTCTCGTATCCATGAATTTGATATGGAAAACTAGGAATCAATCCTTGAAACACCCTGTATCATACAGACACAATGACTGCGACAAATACCAGTGCAATCTTTATGCCACTGGTAAGTGCACAATTTGATTATACGCCTAGTAGCTTGAATGTCCGAGGCAGACAGAAGGTTTGACTCACCGGAAGTGCACACAGTTATTATGCATGCGAGCGAATGTATTGAAACGTGTTCGGCAATGCGACTGCTAGCGAGACTAGGTATTAATTGCGTGTAATAAAATTTGATTATTGGCCAAACTGGGATTGTATTATTAATAATGACAACACGGTGCCATAAGAAGCGTTGCCTGAGGGACACACTACACCTTGTGATCATGTTTGATGATATACACGACTAAAACCTATTGCAATTTGATCTACAACAATTGGCAAATAAGCGAGGGATAGAAGTAATGAAGTACGCGACTTTATTGTCTCTTTCTGTTGTGTGTGTGTGTGTTGTTATTGGTGCAGATGGTTTTAGTTGTATCGGTTAGTATTAAGAGCAGACGGGGATTATCGATCTTAGGGAATAATCGCCAACATTCATAGAAGATGAGTTTATACTCCGAGGGTTAGCTGAAGAGAAAAGTAGTGTTGCAGGCAAGATGATTATGCTTACTGACATATTAGTCATTATTTAAAAAAGCATGAAAGCATAAAAATACACCAGCAATTTAGTCTAGACTGGTGCCTTATATCCTGTTGTGAAACTAATACCAATTTAATATAACAGAAGTCCTCCGCCAGACAGAAAATTATATTTTAGTGTCTATAAAGCGTCAAAGTCAATATCATAAATGACAAACATTTTTAACAAAAGTCTACTTTGAATAAATGACACATTTGTAAATTTCATTTATTTCCATGCAAAATACTTGTTTTATTTTACTTCTCAGGCGGAAAAAAAATCATTTACAGATAATACATTCATTTTATTTATTAATATACAGCTGAAATTAGACATTTAAGTGCATGTATAGTATGGTTTTTTAACCAAGGTTTTTTCTCTTATATATTACGTTTGTATGTTGCCATAAGTTGTCATATATCCCCTTGTATGGCCATGTATGGGCATATACTGCATGCTCACTTAGGGTTTTAGACAGAAATTGGACAAATATGAGGATGTAGGTCATAAATGGACATACAGTGCAATTAAGAGGGTTCGATCTATTTATAATCTTTCTATTTTTTAGGAGCAGTCATGCTGACTTTAAGAAAGCGTTTGGAAATCTTTAAGCCAAATACGGTGTTTTCAGCGTAGATAGCCATGAAACTTAATTATGTATTAATTATTTTAACACCTTTCATCCTTTAATATTTTCGACTTTTAATCTCTCAGCATTGACATATTGTAAACGCCGCGATAAACTGAAACCAAGCATACTTTTTGAGAGCAACAAGGTTGTTGAGAGCAGCCATGGCAAATTTAAGATTTAACCAATCAATAAAGGCAAGTGTATATCGTCGATTAAATTACCCAAACTTAATTAATAATTCATTTATACGCGATAATATAATATAGCTCCACGTCGTACGCTTAAGACACGGGTGGATTTCATCCAAGAAATGCAAACGTGCCTGGAGGCCCTTTTTCAGTTGCGAATCGTCGAGTCATGTTTCATATTGAATTCCTAACGTTTAATTTGGTGCACACAGACGACAACTCATTAATAACGAATCACTGCTCAATGAACAAAATGCAAGATCACGAATCTACATGCCCCGACTTAGAGCAATCTAGTCTAGCCCAATATTTTCACCAACAGTTCGTTATCATGAAGAATTGATGTAATAGGTTCAGCAAATTCAGATGATTCCCAGAAATCCAATAGGGCTCAGATGCAACATTTATCGCCATCGGCAACAAATGGCGTAATATCTACGTATAAATTATTAATTAAATGTCTACGGCAGATATTACATATCAATAAACAATACATATTGATGGCAAACCAAAACAAACTATTGTTTATCGTGAATGAAGTTTTTTGACACCATATTGCATACTGAAGTTTTGTCGATGATGACCAACTCATGAACAATCATGAAGACATTATTTTTATAAAACTGATTTATATTTAGACATCCCCGAATGGGAAAAAAACATTTGCCATTTATGGATTTATACAGTATATTACTTCTTAATGTATGGTATGCATGCAAAGAACATTACAGTCATTTCGGGGACGTCCTGCTATGAAAAAGTGGAGTGTTTTTGAACAATGCAATAAGATAATTTTGTGAAGCGATAAAACAAACTGTGTTAATCTGAGCTTGGAGCAACTGTTAAGAATTAAGCTTCCTTATAAAGTAATTACCAAGGTTTTACAACCATGTTTTTAATCTTAAAATGCAGAGGCTCTCAAAGGATTCCTTAGACATGCCATACTTAAATTGGTTGCATGGTTTCTGTTTCTTCGAACCTCCTAGATGATGTTAAACAAAATTTATTAGCATTTCCAAACAAAAATATGCATCTATCGTTTTATGCATTACAAAGGAGTGATAAATTTATTACGAAAAACAGCAGTATATAGTTCTATGCGAGAGATAGGTATAATGGCTTATTTTGCTTCACAAACTTTGCTTTATATCAAAACAATTTATGGTTTCCCATGTTCAACCATCCCGGGTGTAAAAAAGCCATTTGAGGAATGAATGGATGGACATATTGTGTGTATACATATATACACAGAATTTGAATATATTTAAGATATTGAGTCTATATTGTAATGAAATATCGGATAAATATATATACTATATACTACATATGACCCACTTACATGACCCATATATAGAAACTAGAAGTCCAATAAGAGACCATGTATAGCCATTCAAATGCCAAAATAGGGAATATTAATAAAATGCACTACCACTCAGACTAAATATGATCTATACATGGCAACATATGGTCATCTTATCACCATTTAATTACACATACAAGTCCATATACAGTTTTTCAACCAATGGTATGCTCAATAACATTTATAAACGTTTTTACCATCAAATACAATAGACAGACAGTTTGAGCAAGCCAACGTCTTTATACTTACCTTAACTTTAATGGCGGGAAGGGAATAACCACGCATGCGCACCCATTACATTCAGTTAGTCCATTGGGTAGTTCAATGCGTGGTTCCTCCCTTCCGCCATTAAAGTTAAGGTACTTATAAAGACGTTATCATGCGAAAACTGTCTATTATATCTAGCTTTCCTGGACAAGTCAAGAAATCATTAAAATCGAGTTTTAATCGAGTTTTATGTATAAAACATGATAAATAGGATGAATATGGTCCATGCAATGCTATATTTGGACTTTCAAAGGCTAGGTATTGCCTATATATACATGGTAAGGGGCATTTCAAGTCCATATATAGCCCTGAGCTTGCATTTAGCTGTCCTGTACAAGTTGAAATTTTAAACATTTGAATCGCATGGGCAACAACTTTGTCGTTTCAATACAAAAGCAAATCAGTCTAATGGAACCTGAATTTAAAATTCGTTTGCAGACTTAAGTCTATAAAACAACAATATTTACCAAAAGTAACTTTTCCTGTCAGCTTAAAGCAGGTCATGTTTTAAACGCGACAGACGCATTATGACAAGGAACCGTTCAATTATTTGCATTTCAGTCTGTATTGTGCAGTAGTGGAAGAAAAAAAGTTTTACCCATCTCGGAAGCCATCTTAAAATTTACGATGTTAGCAGTAAAAAAGTACAATAATTCAAATGGCTGGTATTAAGGCACACAACAGCAACGGTGCCGCCGTGTCTTTCTCAGAATTACCACTTTCAATGCAGAGTGGATATGGGGAGGAAAAAAAGCACAATAAGAAGAACAACATTAACTCGCAAAGGGAGCTTTAGCCTTATTTATGCAGGGAATGGTGAAAAAAAGCAAACTTTCAAGCCAGTCTATTTGCTATGGTAACGACGATTTAAAAGTGTTGAAACAAGCGATTGAAAAGCCTGCATTTGTATCGCTGCACTTAGCCCAGTTTAAACGCAATACCGTCTATACTGTATATGTACGTATATGTATATACGAACATGTTTGGACAAATCATCATCACATATCTATGGCTCCACAAATAAATAAACGTCTAGGCTATCAAGTACCACTTTTTATGTACGCCGAAATGATGAATTGTGAGAATTCAACAGACAAGTGCATTTTCTTTTCATTTTTGAAATTTGCAAATGGGACGATGAAGTTGCAGTTTTTTGTGTGTTTGCAAATCAAAATATTTGCATTGAAAGACAAATCATCACTCGAAATATATGCGATGGGCGAGTATGCAATAGAGGATAATACACACAGCAATTCAGTGCATCTGCTAAAGCCATGGAATTCCCAAGGATACATATCATCAAATATTAGCTATCAGAAGTTGTATAAAAGTACCGAGAAAAAGATTTTATATACTTTTTCAATGAAGAATACGTAATATATCCAGTTTGTATAAATAAGGAATTTCTGTCTAAGTTGCATTGAAAATGGACAAGGATTTCATTAACCCCGGGTAGTAAAATAATATATGGCATATACTATGAATTTCACATACTGTTTATGACCATATAAAGCATTTAGTTTGTAATTTTTCGTATATTCTCCATGCCATTCATATGGCGTAGGGGAGACTGGGGAGCATTGAGACAGTGCCTTTTTAAATAGTTCTAGTATGAATATTGGCTCGAGATATTTAATCCAGAATTCCTTCCCAAACTACTAAATAACAACCTTTTTCACAAACAGATAGTGCAAAATAACTTTGTGGAATTTTTAAGTTTGATTTGTGTCGTGAAAGGTTTTTTTTTTCCTTAAAAAAATCATTGTTATTTCTACTGTTATTGCTAATTAATACATATCTTATTGCTAAATAATCTGATGCAATTTAAGTTTCTATGGGTAATCTCCGTGTGGATAAACTGATTTTGGGGCAAGGTGAGACACATTCACTCAACACGTTTTGAATTTACATTTTCGTAGTTGTCAATTTTTGAATATTATAAAATTTGAATATTATTTTTTTTAAATTAAATTTTAGTTAAGGGTCCATTTACCAACGGACAACCTGACCAATTTGTCACTGGATACATGTACTTAAACATCATTTTAACGGTAGGATCAATGTCCTAAAATCCTTTCTTTGTCTATGTTAAGCCGGCAAGGGCGTTGCAAATCGCCTTAAGGAATTTCATTGACTTTTCTTGATTTTCCAGGTCAGTAAAAGACTTTTGTGTCGAGGATGGAATTGGTAGCGAACCTGCAAGACACAAGATATGGTCTCTGTCGTGTCTTAAAAGCGGGAAGCAGAAGGAAACCAATAGCTGTCTAATGGCGGGCTATTTGTCATCTCAACATCATTGAAGTGCCCTTCTAATATCCATCGTACAATGGGCAGAGGCAATTGGGTTCAGTCAGCCGGAAGTAAGCTTTGCACTTAAGGGTCGAATTCGGTGTTCTCCATTTCACCATTCCGGATTGGCTGCATACCAAAAATTCATTTTTACATCGGTGGCACTTATATTTCCATTAATGTTACCGCAAACAATAAGATATTAGGTCATTACCGTGCTCAAATGCAAACATAATGGACTATCATTGAGCTATTCATAGACACACGAGCGTAATGCACAATTTTCCACCAGCATTTTTCTCCATGGTAATTGTGAAAAGATACTCGACAACATTGTCTTCGAGTGCTGTTCACGAGGCACAAGCAGCATTTAAATGGATATGGGATTGAAAATCTCCTTCGTAAAACGAGAAGGTCTTATTGGGAAAACAGAAAATCTACTTCCTTATTTTATAAGGCTCAGGGAAACGTTGGGCTAAAAGCGCCTAATATCGGAGAGGTATAACGTGCACAAATGCAATCCTTATACATGTCTGAAAACATGCATATCGTGTTTAATTTGGATAAATAAAACAAGCCATGGACTTGGATTATTGCTAAAAGTATTTACATGGCACATAATGAAATATACACTATATTTAATTACATAAATGATAAGTCAATATATAAGGACCTAGGATTTAAGGTCATAAATGGATATTGGGATATACAGTCGAACAGATAGGATAATTGTACATATTCTCCATGCCCTGAACTTTTACCCTATGTTTTGTACATGATAGGAACCCGGATAAGTGCACACACCGGATAAATGCACATATTTTTTACAAGCCCCACGTGCAACTTTTGTATGGAATTGTGACCGGATACTTGCATACACCGGTTAATTGCACATTTTTCGGCTTGCCGGGTGACTATGCAATTAACAGGGTTCGACTGGATTTTGATATTAAGAGTGGTAGTGACTTTTGGACTACCATGTATATTTTCAATCTTTAAAGTATCTACTGGAAAAAGTGAATCTAATAAATGTTTCCCATAGCTAATCGAGCCATTTGAAGGATTTTAGCAACAAATTGAGCCAGGATTACTGTACCCGGATAATTTCCTAAACCGGTTATTTGCACACTTTCGGCTTGCCGGACCGAATTGCAATTAAGCCGGTTGAGACATACACAAACCCACGTATAGCTTTTTGACCAGGAAAGCTTTGTCAAACTGAATTGATGTACTAACTACAAATAAATGCACCTACGAAGGTTGAATATGTTAATCGTATCCTAATACGTGTTTATCACGTCTTGTTTTCTCATTTTATAACTGTCATGTCCCATCGCTTATAATTTTGGCAACAATGAAAGTGGTCGCCATAGCAATTACGTGAAGGCAATGGAAATTTAATCATTAGCTTATCCACTTGCCTTTCCTATCAAGAGGTAAAGGAAAGCTTTTTGCCCACCGAGTGAAATTATCCGATTGTCTTGTCCAATGAACAAATTAAGTAGACATAAGAAGAATTGATTGCACTGTTTATTGCATTCAAAGAAAGCGCACCAGAAAAAAAAATCTCTTCATTAATTTAGTGAGCTTGAGCACATTTGGCTAAGACACAACAATCGGTCAGCAGTAATAAATCTCCATAAAAATCAAATTAAATTAACAGAAACTGCATCCAGATTCAAAACAACTAGCACTGTATTATTGCAAACCTAAAACCTATTTCTTCGTTAGTTTACCAAATTATTAAAGTGGTTGTTAAAACCAGTTGTGTTTGAAAACACAAAATATCGAAGGATTGTAATTTATGTTTCTACAACAGTGGACATCGTCCATGAATATGTAGGACTTATTCTAGATATAATCGACCGGAAATTGTATACATCTGGACATACTTGCTTTAATAATACAGAATACAGTTGTGCATGGTCATGTGGCTAATTATATAAATCGTTAACAGGAAACTACATTAAGTTTTGGTTAAAAATTACAGATTTAACTTTGACATATGTAATTTCTAGAATTTTGTATAGATATAAAATATGATATCTTATCGCTTTAAGCGAGTGTTTATTTGCATAACAAATCAAGCTTATTATTACAAATATTAAATAGTTAACTATGTTCTGATTATGTTGAAGATTAAAGCGTTTTCCATCGACGGAAACTAAATATTTGCATAATTTTCAATAGTTCAAGATAAATGTTAACACCAGTGCAATAATTCATATTAACTTTTAACCTCATTATGATTAGCGCATTACTACCAACTTTTAAAAATGAATAATTTAATAATATAAATCCCTGGCCAATTGAAGGCTTCAGCTGACCGAAAACTGACCCTCGTTCAAATGCTTAACAATGCTTCAAGTTAACGAATTTAATTGCAACATTCAAGATATTCTAGTGATTTTCCCCCCAAATACATTATTTAATTTAATTATTTTAACAATGCACTTCCTCATTCGCATAGCAATTTCAATTATCGTCTAGACGCAATGAGCGTAATATGGTTTTGGCTTCATTCGTTGCACAAATGTTTTAATTTACTTTTAGCAAATTGCATTTTTGAAAAGTTGGCCTTATCCAATTCATCAAACATAACGAAATCAAGCTGAAACTGCCTTGGAAGTTAATTTCTTTACGATATATAAAGAGAAATATAGAGCTCACATGGATGACAACACCACTTTTGTTAAGCCCTTCATTTGAAATACTGTATTTAAAAACTGAAATTCCCCTATACACTAACTTAATATATAGCTGAAGTATTAGGACTTACAAAACATGAGACCATATGCAGAATGTCCAGTTGTGTCCAGTCATGTATGAATTATATATTGGTGAATGGAAATGGACAATCCCTAGCATTTATGTCCAGTTGTGTTAAGTCATGTATGGACCATATCTTGGTTAATGTATATGGGCAATCCATAGCATTTATGACCATGTGCAGAATGTCCAGTTGTGTCCAGTCAAGTATGGACCATATTTTGGAGAATGCATATAAACAATCCCAAGCATTTATGTCCATATGCAGTATGTCCAGTCATGTATGGACCATATATTGGTGGATGCATATGGATAATCTATAGCATTTATGTCCAGTTGTGTCCAGTCATGTATCGACCATATCTTGGTCAAGGCACACGGACAATCCCTAGAATTTATGTCCATATACAGTATGTCCAGTTGTGTCCAGTCATGTATGGACCATATATTGGTGGATGCATATGGATAATCTATAGCATTTATGTCCAGTTGTGTCCATTTTCTGGTCTAGATATGTATAAAATAATCCACAATATGTCCATACATGGATCACGAATGTTTTTTAACAGGTGGGTTTACTCCTTTAAATCATCGCTGAATTTACGTTAAACAACTGTAGTGTAAATCTTTTAAATTTAACTTGCTTTTAATCTCTGCTAATTACTGACCAACTTTTCATAAATATAATACGAAATAATACGATTTGACTTTTGTAATTTCCACCTGGAATTGAAGGCTGTTTTTTCAACTTTGAAATTTGTAGCTCGGATTTAAATTTTTTCTTCTTCTTAAATTAACAACAAATAATGTGCGTTGAAAGACACGTACTAGTGACATTTAGATTTCACGAGTCCAACTTTGGGATGAATCGAAATTGGCTTCACAGAAATTAGAAAATAAACGTTCTCACTGCATTTTTCAAATTAAAATTCTTCTCGTAATGTAAAACTAATCATTAATTTTATCCGAAATTCATTTATCCTTCCATCTTAGGCCTTTTTCTTCAAAAAATTTCATCGTCTTCAGCTGTAATCCAATTAACTGTAAAAATGTGCAATTACGTAGGTTGTAAACTAATGTAATACGCAAAAGGAATTTGAGATTATTCTCGCATGAATAGACAGTTGAAAAATAACAAAGGAGACTTTTCTAGCTTTTATACACAGTTGAAACCTTTAGTTTTGTCTGCAGTTGCTTAAAATTCTTGCAGTGTGCCCAACTTCTACTATCAGTACAAAAGTTTAATTAATCGCCGAATTAAATTAAGCCTACTATCTGGAGGGCAAAACCTTTGCTTATACACTACATTGTTCAGACTTAAAGCACTTAAACGGGACACAGACTTTCGTGTTACAAGTTATTTTTATTTGCCCTTTCGTCTTGTAATTTTATGCTCTTAGCATCTACTGAAATGTACAAGTTTGGTCGTGTGGCTTTGAAATTTTAACACGATGTTGATAGTAAAACAACTCGTTCTTGTTACCGTGAACGCGTACTTTTAACAGTGAGTAATAATAATAATAGCTTTTAACACGATTTCCGATTTCTTTTGCTTGAAATAATGGCAGTGATAGGGTCGTCTAAACCTTTTGACTTAAAAATGCTTTGCTTGGTTAACACGTACAGCTGGCAGATTTAATGGTGAATTATATCAGATTGAAAAATCGGATTATTTTAAACACATACGTAAACATCACTTGAAATTCCGTGAAATGAACGGGAAAAACATGGGGAAATGTATGGGCATTACTATTTGTGATTAAACCAGAAATTTGGCACATCTGGGCAATATATGTATATCTTTAAAAATACATGTATAAAACATTATATGTTGAGGATTTATCATATACTATACATACTCGTGTATGGCCATATGTGTTTGTTTACATAAAGTATACACATGACCACACCATACATGGTTGTTGTTGCCCATATGTGGATCTTTAAAAGCATAACATAGTAACTATATAAAGACATTCAATCGACCCACATACTTTGCAAATATCGATATAAGGTCATTTTAAAGTTGACAATGGCCCTATTTTATTAACCGGTTTATATTAGAAGATTTGAATAAATTTAAGAAAACCAAAGTTTATTTTGAGTTATATTTAAAATGTAGATACTTTCAAAAGACTATGACAATGATATTAAGTCATTGTATTTCTTTAAAGTAATGTTTATCTTTTCAACTCAATGAGCATGAAATGTGTCAAATAAAATGTATCCAGTAGTTGAAATGTACATATATCTAAAGATAATACATTTATTTCAAACAAAAACTCGGTCGAAGTATAAAATATAAGAACAGATTTTCTATGTACAATTAGTATGTAAAGAAGGAAAATTTTCGTTTTTTATCAAACTATTTTTAGTACACAGTATGAAAAATATTGATATTGGCATAAAAACGCTTGCACTAAAAGACAAATATGGTTAGCTTAAATAATAATAGGGAAAAAAATATGTCACGAAAGTCAATTTTCAGTTAAACAATTCTTTTTAATGATATATAAGGCGTGTCCTATACGAGTTTGTTATGGATAAACACATTCAATAAAATTAACAACAAAAAAAAAATATCAGATCATTAATTATTTAAAACTAAGTAGAGGAAATAATTATGAAAGGAATATAATATATTGATGTGACTAATTATTGCTGAAGATCAATTGGAATACGAAAAACTACTCACTCAGACAGTGGATTAGCGTAGATTGACAGTACAACAATGATCAAAACGTATATGCAAACTTACCTATAAATAAAAAAACAAGCAATTATTAGACTAATATACAAGCTATACAAAAAGAGCAATTATTGTTAATAATTTCAGAATCGTAACATTTTGGCAACCCACATTGAAGAAAATGCAGTGCTTTCTTTCAAATCAAATAATAAAAGATCACCCCAGCTTATTTTATTCATATGAATCAATAATTAGTTGCTTCTATAAAATAAGCACCAGCTTCACTACAATACACATAAGCTTCACTGCACAACACACAGGCTTCATTGTAAAACACATCGGCTTCACTGCAATGCACACAGGTTGCACTGTATTGCACATAAGCCTCACTTGAAAGCACACTAGCTTTACTGCAATACACATAAGTTTCACTGCAATGCACACTAGCTTCACTGCAATGCATACAGGTTGCACTGTAAAGTACCCAGGCTTCACTGTAATGCACACAAGCTTCACTGCAATGCATACAGGTTGCACTGTAAAGCACACAGGCTTCACTGTAATACACACAGGCTTCCCCGCAAAACACACAGGAAAGTTTTTCCACCCTGGTAATCATCAAAATCCACCACATCTTGTTTTGTCATAATATTTGTGCACAGTATTGTGCGTGTATTTTTACTTTTTTATATATGTGATAATCGTGTTTATAATATGTTCAATATGTATTACGGTGAATTTTCTCCAAAAGTAAGATTCTCCGTAATAGATAGTGATAGAAATTCACAATGCAGTCTCCACCAAATATGACAATATTTCAGGGAGTAGTGTGCATGGTGTGAAGTGCATGTTTATGGTATTTGTTTTGACAAATTTTATGTAACCATAATGGGATAAAACCGCTACGTCAAATCTAGTATGGGTCACAATAACTGAAAAGACACTATCATTTTTGTCCACAGATATGTATATGAAATATGAGGTTTCATGCGGCGCACAATTTCAGATCGATATCACCTCCTGCTGTTCATTTCATGTCTTATTTCTGACCTTACCATTTGTTAAAGGAAAAGAGGAAGTAACATTTCAGGGGGATGGATTCCATTGTCGTATAAAAGCAAAAATACCTTAGGAAGAATAAATATAATGAAAACCAATTTGTATTGGGAGAAACATACAGGGTAAAAATACGTATACAACTGATATAAAACCAAGGCTTTTTCTTCCACATCTCGGGTTATTTAATGTTTAATTTACAATCGATGTATCGCATTGCCAACTAGTGCCGTCTCAAATTTAAGCTCGCTTTTTTCCATTTTCTTCGTAACAAGTACTATTTCATACGATATCTGATACACGAAGGAAGGAAGGAAGAAAAATTGGATCTCACATAGCAGGAAGCTTTCCTGCTTTAAGATCTACATCGACATATGCAAAATCAAAATTGACAAAAATGCAATAAAAAGCTATTCAACATACATATGAATCCTTATCGTTCAACTTTTAAATCCTTAAATTATATGGCATCGTTAGGAAATGCTATACATGCAGGTTACAATAAAATATACATCTATTTTTTTTTTATAGTAGATCCTGTGTTTATGTGGAGCTATCACGGATTGAATAGCTATACTGTACGTACATACTCGTGTGCTATATATTCAGTCAAACCCGCTTAATTGCACAAACCGCACATATTTTGCAAGCCCCATGTGCAATTTTTGTGAAGAATTGTGACCGGATAATTGCACACACCTGTTAATTGCATATTTTCGGCTTGTAGGGTTCTCTGTGCAATTAAGTGGGTTCGACTGTATTCTCATGTATGGACCGTATTTAGTTTCCGAATCACCATACACGTAGTTACATGTACACCATATTTCTCAATGTATTGGACATGTATTTTTTTCTTGCCATATATAGTCATGTATGTACAGTCGAGCCCGCTTAATTACACAGAAACCTAGCAAGCGAAAATGTGCAGTTAACTAGTTTATGCTATTTCTGGTCACAACTCATTACAAAAATTGCACATGAGGCTTGCAAAATATGTGTATTTGTTCGGTTTGTGCAATTAAGCGGGTTCGACTGTTTTGGGCAATATTAATTAAGCTTGTCGTGCAGTGCCAGCTTATGGGATATTCTTGAAAATCAAGTTTCCATACATTGACATTATTTATAAATGAGGAATTTAAAAAATATATAAATAGTTTGGTTAACATTAAAAATTGACTAATAATATTTACCGTAACATTAAAAATGCCAAGTGTGGTCTACAGCACGCGTGAAACCGTATATTTCTGTAGTTAACCCGGTTTCGTTGGCTCATTAAAAATATTCCCGACCAAATTTTAATCTAATGAAATGCACGAACATGAGTGTATACATGAGTGTCTAAAGGCGACATAGTAATGTTAACCGAGCCTCTAATTGGCACTGTCACGCAACTAGTAAGCGAATAAACGCAACATATATCGTTACGTGCATGCAGTTTGTGAAGAGTCGAAAAATAAATCTGATCCCTAAGCCTATAGAGTTATTTAAATAATAATGGTCAAAGTAGGAAAACCACCGCGGCTACCACACCTTTAATGTAGCCTATAATAACAATACTAATAATAGTAGCGCACGCACATTCGATCTAGTCATCGATGAAATAAATATCAAAGCTTCTGTTGAGAGACTGTGCCAGAAATGTATTTGCTTGGGATACATCCCATATGAAATGATACTGATCAAATCTTTATGAGAATCTTGCCAACCGCCTTCAAATTATAATCAAATGGCATATAAAATGCTAAGAAAGGTTATCCTGATGTGAATGTGAAAGCTAAAGAACGAAATTTCTAAATAAAAACCATGCTACCAAAATCAAAATGTTAATTTTACTTAAATCCGTTAATTAATGGGGCCATTCAAAAATGGACGTCCTCAAGAGGGGGTAGGAGGGGTCTGATGGCATGTGGACACCAGGTGGACAGGGGGAAGGGGTGGGGGAAAGTTATTGTGGATGGTATTTTTCATTTTTTGGATTTTCTGATTAAGTTTTAAAGGTCAGTGAAAGGTGAAATGGACACTAGAAGAAATGTGTCTCCAGCCCCAAATGTACTTGAATTTTTGAAACTTCGGAAAAGTCGGGTATTTATGCCTAAATTTGTGTTAACACCAATTTGATGCTGGAATTTCCCATCCTGGTTAGGAAATATCCATTACTCAGAAAAATTTAGGAAAATGTAGTGGACTTGGTAGCGATCGAGAAGTGTGTTTGGGAATTTATAGGATGGGCCTTTGGTATGTTTCAACAAATTTTCTGGACACCTTACTTCTTAAAAGAAATTAAGGACGTCTATAGGGGTCTGGGCTAAATATTTGAATGGCCCCTATAGCTAACTATTAAAATTTCTACAAATGAAGATTTCATAAAAATCGCTTAAATAAAAATCATGTATGAGAATATGATTTCTTGTTTATATTGTTTGATAGATAATGGACACATCTGGCCATACTATAATGTACCAGTATATGGCCAAATATAAGGGTACTATGTATGGCCTTAAATTCCAATTAAATCCAATGTTCGGATAATCGAGGTTTTTCCGAAATCCTTTCAGAAATTGTCAATGCAGAAACAGTAATCTTAAATATATCACGAATTTCAAAGTTTGTCTCGATCGAGTTTCAATTTCTGAGTGGCTTTTTCACAGAGATGTTGATTTTCACGTACATGTTTGATAAAACTCCGGTGCAGACTTTGGCATTTCTGGACTCGTAGTTAAAATTCAGTTTATTTTTTGTCCATGCATATATAGCTTGGGTTCCTAGTAGCCAAACTTCACCAATTTTCAGTCGAACATGGCAGATATATATCCGGAGCAGCACTCTTGGCTGCGTTGGCCTCCCATTTAAATGCATTCTGGGGGCGTTATGGATATGCGAGAAAGCCGCAAAAAGGTTTCATATTCATGCAGATCGAAAGGTTTTGTGCAGTGCCGTGATTGGCCTTTGAATTATTCAAACCCAGTCCCGGGTTCCTATATGTACATGTTTAAACAGATCGATCTTTTCTTGTGCCTTTTGAGAAGACGAACAAGTGTGACTTCTCTCCTTTAGCCCAACTTGCACACTTTTTATTCATTTTGTCCCCTTAAAAATGCGACGCATAAAAACTAAATTCACCTCACCTCTCGGATTCATGTCCCTGTTTTTTTTTTCATCTTAGAAATAGGAAATATATTTGCAGGGAGTTAGGACTAGACGGGTGACGTCAATAGTTTGCCAATGAAAACCATTGTGGCAAACTCGATGTTACGAGGCATTGAAAAAGCAGCGAAAAGGCATCAATATTCGAGTAAACCTTCAACTGAAAAGCTTTGTAATGGACTTGGACTTTTTATTGTTGCACAGGTGACAAGAAATATCATTTATAATGATAAACGAAGCATTTTGGCGTGCTTCTATAAGAAACAAACCAAATTTTTTTCTTCTTCGTGATCGACTGAAGTGTTGAGAAAAAAAAACCAACAAGTTTTTACTGCACATTGTGTGTTATGTAGGATACTTGCTTAAAAGCCATTCACATCTCGACTAGACTTACACGAGTAAAAAGACGTGTTTTATATACTACCTATGCACACAAAGCAAAGACTTTGTTGATAACAATATAAACGAATGTTTACAAAAAAAGCAACCATTTCAAAGTATAGGGTGTCCACGCACCATCGAATTTCAATATCTAGAGCAACCTTAGTTATTTTGTCTAACTTCAGATACCCTAAGATACTCGTGAAAATTCATAGATACACTATTCAGTATTTTCACATATGAATGCACAAATTTTATCTATAATATTATACAGTAGAAACTGTCTAATTGCATCCTGTGTAAATGAATAACCTTTCTAAATGCATAAAATGTGCCGGTCCCTACTTGGGACTCGTTTATAACTAAATCTCCCTAAAGTAATAGTGAATGATTTGTATTGGCCCATCAAGGGTTAAATATGACCCATACATGGTTGTATATGGCCCACACATTTCCATGGACGGCCCATGTATAACCTTTCCACCCCGGTTTCTATCGGAAAACTTTAACAATGTTCAGATCCTTGTCTTGCAAAAACTAAAACCAAGACATTTTTTAACGATGAAATATTCATTACATTATGATGCATTCTGTCCACATAGGGTAAACATGCCACAGGCTGAATACTCCATCAAATATTTATATAAAAACCTTCCAGCCAAAATGTACAATATATTAGAAAGGTCTTTGAAGTCAATATTTTTGTCGATTCACTTTTTCAAGTTGGAGAATGAAAAGCCAACAAAGATGCGTGGTTTTAAAGTGTATGTGAAGTAAATCAATGATTATCTTTTCCATTTCCATATTTTTATCAGAATTCATAAGGATTAAATATATAAATTCAGCTAAGTTTGCTCTTTATGTAGAGGAACACTTTCATTTTTACCAAACCAAACATTTCATTCAACTCCCTCCCCCCCTCCCCCCCCCCCAAAAAAAAGTTTCTACACTACATTGTACATTTTACTGTTTGGGATTAGCATAAAAGATTGTACTTTAGGTATATGTATAAGGTTAATTTATTTTCTCTTGGTAAAACAAAAAATATTTTGTAAGAAAAGCAAGATCTTCATTCATGTTACAACGCGTTTTATAAAAACTATACATTATCTTTTTTTTGTTGGAAACTACTTTAGAAAGTAAAGTAATACAACAGCTTCAGGGACATTTGTTTTGAATGTTTTAATACAGTATTCGCATTCTTCGCATTATTTACTTAACTTGGTGTGTTTTGTTTAAAAATGCAAGTGCATTTTTTATGGATGAAATGCAAAACCCCAAAAATTATTACGCCAAATTGAATCGCAAAAGTAAATACGTTTTACGCGAAGAGCTTAAGTCGTGGTAATTAAAGCATATGCCATATGAGTATAAAGCAGCTGTATTGAATTAATATAGCGGTTTTCACGTAAAACGTTTAATTAATTCATTCGTAAGAAAAGCAAAGAAATAAAAACAAACCTCTTGAGAGATTTCTTTCCTCAAAACACGTGCAAAAATAAAGCGAAAAGGACTTGAAGATGAAAGCCAATTGTCTATTTCTGATGTACACAAGCAAACCAAGAGGGAAAATTAAGTTTTGACACGAGTTTCGTCTTAAGTCGTATCTAAAAAATATCCACAAAAAACAAGCAATGCGAGTGTTTTTTCACTATCACCAAAATGATTTTCACTGAAAAGTATACACATTTACCACAGAGATTTATGGGAATTAAGACGATAAGACGTCTCTGAGACAGTGAATCTAAAATTGAAGCAATGTTTTGCTTTTTTGTAACGTATGTTACTTAATAAAAAATACATGTACCGAAAAAACCTACCTTACAAGTTTAACAGACAGAAAAAAACCATGAATAAATACATGGCATTTTAAGCTTAGCTACATGTACAGTCGAATCCGTGTAATTGCACATCATAGGCTTGCCGGGTCACTGTGCAATTAAGCGGTTTCGACTGTATGTATTTACCGTTGATAATTCAAATATATTTGATAAAATAAAAGAGATATTGTTGTCCTTATATGAAATATGGAGTATTTAAATCTGTTGAGACATGGAGTTTGGATGTTTTTATAACAATAAGTGGTCCAGATATGTGTTGTTGTATAAATATACAATTTTATTGAAAACTGGATTGGGTTTTATTATATTTTTAATGTAATGTGATATTTATTAATTTGATGTGATGCAATTTTATACAATAATTCGATGAAACGAAAGATCATTATAAAAAAATTAAAATACCATATGCCAATTTTCAAAAACTCGTGGAACTTTCATAATTCAATACAAGTTTAGATAATGCACGAAGTTTTAGGTAGTTTTGAGAAAGAGCCACATACTGTATTATGCCAAAGAAAGATCTATATGCTAACTAATGTATCAAACATGTCCATTGTTCAAGAATGTGGTTTGTTTCTGTTTGTTTGTTTTTGTTGAATGCATTCAACGAAAAAACGTTACTTAAAGGTAGACAACGTCAATACTAAAAATATCAAAATACTTGTTTACAGACGAGTATTTTCTTATGTACTAGTCCGAAATAGCCCAAGGAAGTAGCCACATAATGCCATAAAGCCATAAAGCTATAAGCATATATATATCCTGAACGTCAGGATGTGAGATAAGTATGAGGTAAAAAAGGTAAGTAGAATTTCTTGAAGAAGCAAAAAAAAAAAAAAAAAAAAAAAAAAAAAAAAAAAAAAAAAAAAAAAAGGTTCGCTAAGTACAAAATTAAATTGTACGAAGTCAGTAGTTTATGGGTCACCATAAATCGATAAATATTTCATAGACAATGCCAGGGAAAAAGAGATATATGGACCCTGAACCGTGGCTTTAGCGTTTCTAGGATACTTGTCGATCCAAGCATTAACCCTATCTTTTTTTTTTGGTTTTTTTTTGTATTGGCATTTTACGACCTAGATTCCAGAGAGTATAGTGCTTTGGACAGTAAAAATATTACGGCAAAACGCTTTATCTGTATGACAAAAGCCAATCTCTATATACAAGCATTGACATAAAATATGAGAGGATGACATTTCAAAAGTAGAGGCAGGGAAAATAGTAGTCGGGTCTTAGGAACTTTGCACCTGACGGAACCCAAACGTTGCGAACTGAATACCAAAATTGATCCGAGGACTATTTTGTCGGCCTTTATTTCAAAAAAGCACACGAAAAAGGTCTCCGATTTTATATTCTTTGACAAAAAAAAAAATGTAGGAAAAAAAACCGGGATGAATGCAGACGGGACTTCCATAAGAAGCATTTCCGTTCAACAAGGAAATTGTTTCTTGTAGAAGTGATATAGCTACTAGCATGTAAGAAAGCACAACTGTAGCAATGTCAATAAAGTGACATTTAAATTTTCAACAAAAAAAAAAATTCACTATGGGCTATATTAAAATGCGTGCATTTTTATACTAGAGGCTTTTTTGCTAAGAATAAAATATTTATATTTAGGATCTGAGTGGCACCGGCTATTCAAAATGCAATTTTAACAATGTACTGTATAGGTATGTGTATGTGTCATTCAAGTATCGACCTATCCTATCAGAATATGGTTTTTTTTCTACAATCAATATATGTAGAAGATACATATTCGAGTCTCTAAAATTGAATAAAATATAATCCGAATTTCCTTTTGCCCTCTTTTGCAGCGAGGATCACATGTATGAAAGCATAAGTCAAATTTAAGATGAATTTTATGCATGTTGAACTAGGAAATGCCCTTCTATAGGTATTTCAATCAAACTCGGTGTTAAACCTATAAAATAATATGAATTTCCATAAATTGAAAAAATTGGATTTCAATTTTAATAAATATATACGATTTATTTAAAATCATAATATACAAAAATATATTATCAACAGTATACTGCCAGGCATACAAAATTATATAGGGTCATAAATACAATTATATGCTATGTCTATACCATGGTCGAAAAATGTATAGTCGAACCCGCTTAATTGCACAGCGGCCCGAAAATGTACAATTAACCGGTTAATGCAAATATCCGGTCACGATTCCATACAAAATTTTGCACATGAAGCTTGCAAAATATGTGCATTTATCTGGCCTGTGCAAATAAGCGGGTTCGACTGTATGTCTGTATGTATAGATTTTTTTGTCGTTATGGTAAATACAATATATTGACATACATTCGCATACATAGGAAAGTTTTGGATAAGTATGCAATATATATGCAAAAAAATATGTATGCAAAAATAAACGCACATATTTTGCAAGCCCATGTGCAACTTTTGTATGGAAATGTGACCGGATAATTGCATAAAACGGTTAATAGCTGATTTTAGGTTCGATTAAACGGGTTCGACTGTATATGGGCACAAATATATTTATTCAAATAGTGAAATTATGAAATCATACATTATATGAAAGTTACATAGTTGAAGTAAATCTTTCAAAATTTTAAATCGTTAATTTATGTAATAAAGTATGAATTCTAGATAAACCAGCTACATACAAAATAACTTAAAATTCCAGTGCCCTACATGTAGATAAAGGTGCATAATTTTGAATTCTTTCTTTTATACACACGGTTGTCTAAGATAAAGTGTTGTATGACCAACATACACAATGGGCATATGGTAAGTATCCAGCACACGAACCATAGATAGGACACGTTGGTTGAAAACTTGGTGATAAGTTATCAACTTCTGAAGAGCAAAAAAAGCCATATTGACAGACACCTTCCTAAGAGATTAGTTTGCGAGCCTCGCATTTCCAAATTTTGAGACAAGATACGTGACAATTATACTAATGGACGTCACTCCAACAGCGGAATATGGTTAAAATATTGGCAATTTTAGAAACATATCTGCGTTTTCACACGGGCATTTGCGCTAAACTCTCCCATAGACCATTTCAAGCTTGCCTGCCTTCGCCTTTGAATTAAATTTGCATAACAAAGCCGGGATATAAAGCCAAAGAAAATCTGCAATCCAACCTCTTTTATTTTTTTATAAACTTGATATACTCTCAAGTTGGTCAACGTTACTCGTGGTATTATAGCATTTTCAAAATTTGCATATTTAATGAGTAGATGCGCCATTTGGTCATCCTTGAAAAATTCAAATAATAATAATAATACAGAAAATAGACAGTTTGAACATGCCACGCGTCTTTATACTTACGTTAACGTTAGTGACGGGAAGGGAGGAGCAACGCATTGAACTACCTAATGAACTAACAGAACGTAATGGGTGCGCATGCGTGGTTCTTCTCTTCCCGGCATTAACGTTGAGGCGAGTATAAAGACGTATGGCATGCTCAAACTGTCTAATATCACAATCTAGTTTTTTCTCTAAAATATCATCATGCATTTAGTAATTTACTTTAAAAATACAGTTGAACATATCTAGATAAATGTAAATATTTAAAAAACTAAGCTATAGGAAAACAGCTTATATACAATTAAAGTTTCGGTTATTTATAAATTATAATGAGTAACCATTATTGCTTTAAATAGAACGATCTAAATAGATTAAAGTTCAGTAACAAGGGATTCCTTATTCCCATATAACTTAATAATTCTTATAAATCGATTTTAAGTGCAATAAAAATTCAAGAGTTTACTATAGTATCTGTAGTTTGGCATTTTTCATTATTCATAAGGTAAAAAATCAAAATTTTATTTTAACATTAACTAAACCAACATGGTTAAACTTCTTCTTTGGTTATACCTAAGGCTTCACGAAAATGAAATAGTGTGCTTAATAAATGATTACTTATATATAATGGAAAATTAAGCAGGTTATTTTGAAGGAAAAATGTACCAAATACACCGTCTAATATTTAAGGAAAATACATTCCCTCGGTTGCAATAGCCCCTGAGATGCCAGCATTGGTATTTTATGCTCTTTTATGAGCATTTTATGTTCTTTACGCGATTAATAACACAATAAAAACATTTATTTTCACCGCTGCACTAACACCTCCTAATTCGGGCACTTTTCTTCTTCATTTCTATGCCCATGTTAAAGAGGTACAATTCCATCCTATACACTATAAATATGTTGTACATGTTCGACTTTAAATCGTGTTTTTTAAGATGTTGCTACGTAAGCAGACAAAATAAAATTGGTTTTAAATCGAGCAAATTTGATTTGACCTAAAATGTGATAAGAGCAAATTTCATGAATTTGAAAACGAGCTTATTTGAAATATCCCATCATCTAAGGATAATGTTTGCTAATGTATCCCATTAGCAAAGATTCGAATATATTTGCTTTTAAGTACTTTACCATATACATCGCTAACCTATCATGGAATCCTAAAAGCACTATAAGGAATAAGATTTCTGTCCTAAACCGACAACGTTTTCAATAATAAATTGTCGGTTTCAATTTCCAGTGTGATCCTATCTGTAGTTGCAGTTATATTATTGCAAACCATGACCATTTTTTAGAGAAATTAGAAGAAGAAAAATATAGTGAGATATGATTAAGCTGCTGAAGCAATCCAATGAAATTTGGCAAAGTTCAATGACGACAGAAACTTTTTCATTAGTGCAGCCTTCACTGAATATTTAATGCTTATTAACTTAATGCAGTTTCAAAATCGATTTTGATATTGGCGACGTGCACATAAGCAGTAGAAGAAGAAGAAAAAAAATGAAATTTCATACATTTATAACCGAGGAATGAAAAAATTACCCATTTTTCATTTTGTTGAACAAAAAATAATATAGACTGGCCTTGCTCAAAATTGGCTCAAAATTCACGAGATTACTTTTATTTCAAGAATGGCATTATTAATATCATTCATATTTTTTTAATTAACTTTAATCAGTATATCATAATACACAACGTCTTAAGTCGACGGATGTATTCCTTGCATGGTGAGATATCCAGGGTTGAAAATTTATATATGGACATGTAAGGGCCATATTTAACCCTTGATGGGTCATACTAATTAGGTCTTAATTAGCAACTGATTAGCAACTGATGAACCATACATGGAAATATATGAGCGAGTACGGTCATACCTAGCCATTTATGAACTTATCCACCAGGAATTCCGATTAAACTCAATTAAATTTTTAAATGTTATAAATTTTCGATATTTTACAAGACTTGAAAATTTCTTCTGCATTTGTTTGATATCAACACTATTGCAATATGTGAATATATTATATAATAATTAATGTAGGAATACATGATCACGTATAAGGAAAAGGTTTCCTATTTTTCAAAATGCATATTTACTTTAAGTAGAGGCTTTGAAATTAATTTTGTATTTGGCTTCTGTTAGTATATGCTGTTTATTTTTAATATTTTATTTTGTAAACTCAAAAGCCAAGCAGAGCGAATATTGAAATGCAAGGATTCAATTAAGAAAAAAGCAAATATCAACAAAGCTTATTTTTCATGTATATTTATCAACAGCAGTCATGGTTTTTATATATCACCATATCAAGGGCCGTATATTTAAACGAAATGCATTTTAGGGAGGAGGCTCATACCTTTATTGATTGAGTTAGTTTCCTTTTTATACAGGTAAAACGTGAAACGTTAAGTAAAAGTATGGAAACGACATTAAAATTAATTAGGGTATTTTTGCAGCATACATAATTCAGACGAAATTAAAATATAGCGTATACAGTATAAATAATTAATGTTTGATTAATAATAATTAGGAAAAAAATTCTCGTATAATAATTATGATCAATATTAAGGGTGCGGTAATAATAAACTTATTGCAGTAAACTTCCCCAAGTGTAATATTCGTATTAACAATATCATTCGTAATTATATTTTACACTTACATAAACTGATAATTACAATTTCTAAAAGCAAAATATGCGTACTATAAATAAAAACTAAGATATTCCTGATTGCCAACCTTATTATGCATCATTAAGTAGGAAATTTCGTTGCGATGGCTGGTTTACACATGCCCCGAGTGCAAATACAGTGGTGTATAATCAAAAGCCCATTAAATTTACATTTTCAGCTGATCCATTAAAATGCTTCAGGTAAATTACGCCAATTATGATAATATCTATCAAAATTAACCAAAACGCGATTCGTGTACATGGTATTCATGAACTACATTATATAGAGGAGCAAATTTAAGGTTTGGTTGATGATTTAATGCTAATATCGTAATAGCGTACAGTACAAATCAAAATGCTGCATTATTTTAAAAAAATATATATTTTGCAGATATTTTTTCGAGTGAAAAACTAAAATTTGCTCGTTTAAAGTTTAGTTTATGGAAATATCGAGTTCGGATTTTACAAGTTAAACATAAAATCTATAAGTAAATATAGGTATAAGGATGTGCATTCCAAATGCAGGTCAAATTTTGCATGTATTTGAAATTAATAATGGTATAAGCATGTTCCCTCAAATAATCGATAAATGTATGGCTGTCTTTCGCAAACAAATACGTACAGTATATGTAGGTACAGGATCCAAACCAACCTAAATCCATCAAAATGTTATTAATAATCCGTACGTCTTTTAACAACGTTTGCAATATACAAAAATCAATAATTTTAACCTTGATAATTTCTCTAGGTATGAAATAAAAGCAAATCAATGCAATAACTTAATTTCATTTGTGAGGTTAATTATAAAACCTAACATGTGTGGAAATCCAAAAGCCATGTTTATCGTAGGCAATAATTCAAACAGTAGGTCCACAAAAAAATAGGTTTACCAAAATATTTAACCAGCATTCATTACAGATGTTTATCGGTTAGGAATAATAATATATCCTAATGTATCCATTGTAATATGCAATTTTTAAGGTACTGTACTTTAGAAAGTCAGAAGCACAAATGTTGGCCCATAAGCCAAAGAAGACGGGACTCCTGATCATTTGACATGAATATAAAATTTAATATTGCCATTGATCATAACATACATCATGCTAGGCAATAAGATTGGCTACTCTACACTTATCTTGCCAAAAAAAAAGCATAAAGTCTAGCCGCATTGTAATGTGAATAGACTTAAAACATCATGTAAGAGAGTTATGACAAACTGCACACTTTATTAGTTGTAAACAAGGTTTAACTGAAATTTCTAGCTAAAGTATTTTGTCTGGCCAGGCTTCTTTCTTAGGGCTTA
The DNA here is from genome assembly GCA_033995625.1 of Ophyiulus pilosus. NCBI lineage: Eukaryota > Metazoa > Arthropoda > Diplopoda > Julida > Julidae > Ophyiulus > Ophyiulus pilosus. The sequence continues at coordinate 77,170 of JAUJYV010000140.1, forward strand.
TGAATACAGTCTGTCCCTACCGCATTATACAAGCACTTAAGTATGTAGCAACAGATCGATATTTGAAAAGAAGTGGAAAGTGGGCAAAAAAAAACAACCTCTTGTTTTCAATGAAAAGATCGGATTATCTACCACACTTATCAGTTTTAGACCATTTCAAAGCCAAAATTGTAGACAAAAATACGATTTAGCACTCAAAAACAATGGCGTTAGTCAGAGGAAAAAGTTCAAAGTGAGATCTTAAAAAACGTCTTCGTGCAACCCAAATGCTCATTAATTCCGACTCAAGGTTTTTTTTTTCCATTACATTTCCGCCTTTCAGCTGTAAGAAATGATTTTCGCGCTGCAATCTGACGTTAACTGAGTTTTACACTCAGTCTGAATGCTAAAGTAACTCGCTTTTCACTTCAAAAGTCATGCTATTTGTATAAATGATAACACTTTCATCGTATTACCATAGCACCAGTGCCTTAGGAGCAGCTTACGTATTACACGGTTTGGGACTAGCTCTTTTTTTTTGGCCCCGGAAATTTAATTTAACGAAAATCATGAAAGCGACGTCAGTGCCTGCGGATATAAGACTTTCAAAGCAGTAATTCGTTTACGAAATTGCTTAAATTTTTTAGCCGACGAAATTACGCAAGAAGAAGAAAAAATAAATCTAGCTGCCGAATACTTTAATCAGTTAGTGGATTTGATTTTTTTACTATTTACTTTATTGTAATTCGATTGCCCGACTTATTTTATTACTAGTTCGATACATGATCAATGAAATATTCAAAGTTTAAGTACAGCGTTATGGTATTTACTGTATTGAATATATTATTCAATTTATAATATCAATGATTTGATCAGTTAGTGGAGTTAATTTTTGACTATATTTACTTCCTATAAATTTAATTTTTATTTTTATATATACTTTTTAGTGCAGATCTATTGTATTTGTATCCTCAATGCTGACTATAGAATAATAATAGGAATTGTCTTGAATTTATAGTAAATGTATATTTACAGTACAAGAGAAATATTTAAGTATTTCGATGTTAGCCAAGAAGCTTGAATAATCTAATGAATGCAAACGATTAAACTTTAAATGAAGTATAATTATGATTTCAGTATTATGAGGACAGTATATTTAGATTTAAGGATCTGTTTAACAGAGAACAGAGAGACTACATAGAAAGATAACTGTGAATTTGTGATAACTGTGAGCTATGTTTGTAAAAATATTTAAAGCAACAACGTCAAATAAACATTACAAATTACACATAAATATCGAAATGAAATAAACTAAAATAATTTAATTTACACATTTTTTTTAATGACCTCTTCATGTTTATTCCACCTCAAATTTCAAGTAACATGATCATAAGAAAAGACTTGCTCATCATAGATATTTTTTCCTTTCTGTATATTGAAATATAATGAAGAATGTCGTCGATGATACGTGAGAACCGATGAATGGTTCCGTAAAAAACAAAGAAATTAAAATGATATCCGTGAAACCAAGACAACCTCAGAAATTCCATATATGTTGCTGATAAAACCGTCAGGGTTTTTTTTGATGTGCTTCATTGTTGCTGTCAGTTAAGTCCAAACAACAGCTGTCATAGAAGTATGCAACGAGTTTGACTTGTACGAAGCAAAATTAAACGAAAAGATGGTCCCAAAAATGGCATGTAACAGGCAAGCATTCAGCTATTGATGAGTCACAAAACTATTGCAACTTGCTTTGTCATGGGCAATATACGAAATGCATCGTCCAGAAATACCGAGCTTATTATCAAAGATGTAGACATAAATACAAAAATTGCTCATAGAAGACATCTGTCTGGTTATTTGTTTCAGGAATCTCTGACTTTTGCCAATACAACATTCACCGTATACAATCTCAAGTACAATGTAAGATACAACCTACATTTCCTAAAGCATCTCTTGACATGAAAATAGACATAATAAATGCAATGAGTTTCTATTATATGACATAATACTAGATTTAATTGATATTTTATTATATAGGTACCAGTATTAACATTAATTATCGACATTCTATGATGCAACAATAAACTAACTAGTCCACATTAATACAATAAAAGTAGGAATTACTGAGATATATTTGAAGACATTTTAGTAATGAATATATCATCACTACACGTAATTACCTAATACTTAGTACGTTCAATTTCAATAATACAAGCATATATATATTCAGTTTTTAATATATATAGCAGAATACCTTCACTAAAAAAAAACATACATACTAAAACACTAAAGCTTTACTTAAATTGGATACTGAATTTCTATAAGATGGTGCCGTATTTCCAAGGTTGAAATTACTTTGAGTTTTAATACTGATTCTACCTGAAGTCACGATTCTTAAGCAAGTTCAATGTACATAAGAAAAACTTTAGCAACTGTAAGAAAACGTGAACGCAGTGTTAATTATGTCTATCAAAGCTTGACGAAAATCAATCCTGATTTCGCACCCAGAAAGGGTGATACAAGCCACAACTCAAATTATTCCCAGTACTCAAAAAGAGCTCCATCTAGGCATTAAACCTCGAGCTTGACTGACACATTTGAGTGAACTTCTACAACTCATCCCAATTGCTTTGAATAATTTATGTCGCACCAAAATGACTGCTGTCCAAATCAATCCAAGATTCGTTTTGCATCGAGCCAAACTGCATGCAATCTCACATCGCAGTTAAAATTGCAAATAAGAGTAGGCTAAGCACACGCACAAAATGCTTTTAATTGAGGTGCACGGCCTTTCTCCAGACTGCATTAAGAAGATGACAAACGAGAAAGGTCCATTTACCATATAAACGCATGAGCTAAGTGGCATCACTCACTAGCTGCTAATCTAGCTAAAATCCTCAAAGATTTCCCCTTATGCCACGATTTTGGTATTCAAAGTGTGGCGGTCTTGGCTCAATCTACACTCAGTAAACCTAACAAACCGAAAGTGCTGCCCGCATTAGTCATGTTTATCTAAACGTAAAGAGCATGCGAGCACAGATACTTAACCTCCGTGCAGTGGGCACAGAAAACCCTCATGAATACGATACTATCTTATTTGTAGGCCTTATGCACCTTATGGAAATAGGACTTGTGAAAAATGCATGTACATGCTTGTATAATTTACACATGATGGCTTGTAAGAACACAAAGTTAACGAAATGTTAGACACGTTACTTAATATTAATAGCAAAACGGATCAATGTCACTATAATTGCATGGACACCGTACAGTTTTACTTGTCAGCCATCTGTGTAAGCTATGTACATTATGATCTTTATATTTCTTAACCATTTGACAATATTTACTATAAATTGTTGCAATAAATGGTTTCTTCATTGTGGATACGGAAACTGAGGAAAAATACAATTTATATCAAGAAAAATGTGTTTGCCAAGATATTTATAAAAACAATCTTTATATTACGTACTTTAAAAGTATAAAAATATACTTCGCGTATTTATTTTACATATGCCACTAAAATGTAAGTGGACACTGATATTAAGATATATTTATATGTACAGCAGCACAATAGATCACTTTATTGAACTGTAATTATGAATAGTTATGAACAGCATCTTTGTATCTTCTGAGACAATTTACATTTTTTATTTGTACAAGTAATCCTGAATTTCTATCAAATGTTATTGATACGTTATCAAAGTGTAATTTTTAAAAAACTTTTATAATATTGTCTTAAAGATATTTCAAATGATACAGTGTCCGAACTGGGGCATTGAATTCAGATATTTGTTTACTATTCAGAGGTGCCCAAGTGCAGAGGTCTGATTGTCTCGCTATTTCACGTTGTCATATTTGACCCAACGTTGGTCCACGCTCTTGATGCGTATAAAATTGTGACAAGACAATAACTCACGAGGGAAAATGAGAAAATGTAAAACGCATCGAAAAGACATGAATAATTGGCGTCATACATCATTTATGTTTTAATACTGCTCTCTTCATTAAGTAAAATGCAAACATTTTCGGTTGCGGCCGTACTATTATGAAGGGAATTAATAATTAAATGCACTTGGCACTATTAGGAAGATAATGTTTCGAAGGAAGAATAGATGTATTTTTTTTTGTCTTTATAAGGTTTTGTTTTTTAGAGATGGGCAAATATTTGAGTTGGAAAGATCACGTTAAGTAAATGGCTTTCTCATGTAAGATTCCTCAAAGATGGAGTGAAATTGTGGATGTGGAAATCAAAAAGCGAGGCTGGCCTCGTCTGCTGTCTACATCAAACAATCAACAATGCCAATAAGGATGTGAAAAGGGGAGTAGGGATAAAGCATATAAGAAGCAGATGAAGGAGGAAGAAGGAGAGGGAGAGGGGGGGGGGGGGATATATGGTACCCATGTTTTAGATGGCTCCTGCATCCTCCTCAATCTCCTTTTCGGTCTGTTAAACTCCTTCTAGCAAAACGATATGGGCCTGCTTAAATTTCTTTTCATTTACTAGGAAAGCAATCAGGCTGAAATTCCGTATCTACTTAAGACATCAAATGTCCCCCTCTCTCCCTTCATCTTGTTTCCTATGATATACAATTTTATTTTCCCTCCTCTTTTACGATATCCGAGCATATCAACGTCCAAAGACTCCATCGGGGAGGATTCTGTCGACACGACAAAGTGCCAGCCAATGCATTCATACAAAACTTGTGCTGAAACAATACCGAGCAATTAGTTTAATGGAGGAAATTTCCCTATGGTATTACGACGCTTCGTCCCGAACCCAAAAACGGGACAATCGATAAAATCTACATTTTAAATGGGCTTCTATCATAAAAATCGTTGAACCAGTGGTGGCATTCGTTTTTTTTTTGAAAAATGGTGGTGACCATCGAACAACATTCAATGGGCCCCCATGAAGAAAATGAAGCTCATAGGGGGACTCATTGCAACGTCGCCATCTTGAATTTCAAATTCCTATAAACAACTATAGGGCTATTCAAAAAGGACGCTTCCATGAGATCAAAGCACAATGAGGACAATATATTTTATTGGCATTATCAAAATAGTTCAGGGTGTAGCCATTTACAGGCTATATTTATCGACTGATTAGCCATGGCTGCACCATATTTATACTTTAAATGGCCATGGATAGACATTTAATAACCACACAAAAATAGTCATGTACATGTACAACACTCGTGAAGTACATCTAAAATGGTCCTAATTTTGCAACATGTTAGGGTAACCTTTCCTAACTACTTATGGAATATAACATTCGTGGAGATTATTGTAAAAATGACAATCTTTGTAAATTGCAAAAGATGACCTCTTTGAATAGGATAAACGAACATCGATAATTTGTAAAAATTACAGGATTATTTAAAGAATTTTGTCAATGGCATCACGACAAAAACTAAGTTTTGAACTCAGTTGAAAAACTGATCAAACGAGATTAATTTAGTTTTTTTTACTGGAATCAAGTTTTTTCCTACTTGTACAATTTTTTGAAAAGATTTTTTTCTGATTTGATTTATAAAATTGGTTTCTGAACAATCAATTCACTCTGCTTTGAACATCAATTCAGTTTTCTTCAAAGTCTAGATCTATCAAAACAGGCAAACAACAACAACAACAACAGACGTATATTTTGAGGATTATACGGACATCTGCAATGTCACTAAAACCTTAATTGTATTTATTTTTTTCATAAAAAATAAAGACAGTTTTTTTATGAAAAGAAGCGCATGATGATGTCACGAGATTATAAGTCAGATTCTTTGTTGTAATCTTGTAAAGAAGTCCATAGAGATGATGTGCCCAACATGACGTTTACAAAAATCTTAAAGAGAAAACATCTATCAAGACAAAACAGGAGACAAAAATAAAGTATTTAGGATACGAAAATATTTAGTTTAAAGATATATTTCATCTTATCACGTTATGGACATAAATCCATTTACAGATTTTAATATGGCAAAAGCATATTGAATCCCCATAAAACGCTCGGTAATTTATAAAAGTTTTTGCAAGATTTAAAAAGAGTCACGATGCCAAAAGTTTGAGACTCGTTGCCTTAAAAAAACTAATTAAACATTGTGAAGGGACGAGAAGAGATAACGAAACGGATTCAAAGACCACAACATGCAAAACTGGCATCAAATTTGGGAATGGGACCAACTAAGATGTCTTAGTGAGACTTAACGGGGTCCCACTATCATCCTGGAAAAGGATTTTGAAGGTCCTTGTGGAGGTGTCCAATTGGACTGTTTGGCACTGATAATGTTCGTCAAGTCCATTGTTTCTTATTGATGGTCAAACAAATCCCCTTTGAGGCTCCACACGTGATTATAGACGAGCGAACCGAATAAAGCTTCAATTGGCATCAACTTTAGTGCCATGGACTTGTTGAGAATTTGCCCTTGCGCTCCGATTGCGAAGGATTCAGCAATGCTTGAACAAACAGTTAATCCCTCTCCTTAATGCTCCATTGCTGACCATGAATGCAATGGTAATTGTGAAGATTTGGCCAGCAGCGATTTGCCGTTTGCTAAATCTTTGCAGAATATAAATGAAGATAACCAACGAAAATACCAGCTTCGTGCTTACCGTTTATAGAGTAAACTAAGCTTATGGGAAAAGCACTGACAAAAGTAAATGTTAGCCATTGAAAAGCCACAGGGCCCCGTTTCTCGAAAGAGTTGCGATAACGCTAACTATATACCTACAGTAGTTAAAAACTTGTTTCGCTATTTGTAAACCAAATAATTAGAGATTTCAATTTTCCATCGAATTTGATTGTAACGTTTTAAAAAAAAACATTGTGTGAATTATTGATACGTGATTATTAACTTTTTTAACAATAGGATATCTTTTAAATAGCCTTCTTCTTTAATAATCAGGTGAACGTACAGTTTTTATTAGAACTTTCCAGTAATCAGCAACACAATTGGAGTTTATACAAGTGTTAGATGTCTACAATATATACAGGATGAGATATATACAGTGTATGACTGGGCCTCACGAATATCTTAAATATGGAAGCAGCCTAGAAAAATTAAATTACACACTTCATCGTCAATTCAGGAAGTGATATTTGGGGAGATTCTTATCACATGCAACACGTGGTGACGATTAAACATTGGTTAAATATTAACGATTAAATATTGAGTTCAACGTCAAATTAGAATATTTTAGAGCTTCGTAAAATTAAAGCATTCAGGACATTTAATTATATATCACTAAATTACAAACAACATTTTGGTTTCACTTATGTATGCAACCTTGCATAGCGCAAATGCATGGCAAGAAAGCTTTTTGTGTTTTCCTGCCATGCACCAATGCAATGCAAGGTTGCATAGAAATTGTTAGCTCAAATTTAATTTGTAATTTTTTTGCGACCAATAATTGAATTTCATATGTTTTACTCAATATATTTTGTAATTAGGTTCGATATTCCCTTTCCAGAAATTTCAAGATATCGGAATATTCAGAAGTATTTAAAGTTGGACATTAAAAATATATCCAGAAAATGCGTAAAGGCCTACATATCAAAATCTGATAATGCAGTAAGTTATAAGAATTAATTGCGCATATGCAGACCTTTATACTTGTATTTATACTTGTTGACAGGAGGCTAACAGAGCCCACCCTCAGCTATAAGGCTGTAAATTTGTTTTTATAAAAAACAAATTAAAATGTCAAAAAACAATACACAGGAAATTTTAAGTAACTATTGGGAAGTTTTAAAGGGGCTCACTTGAAGGGGGCCCAACATCAGCTTGCCTTTTGGTCTAGCTGCCACTGATCATGAAAAAAATTCAAGCCCAGTCGCAAATGGTGTAGGCTATAAACGTAACAGAAAATGTTTTGATAGATACTTATTTTCTTGTTTTTACTGCACACTGAAAAGTACAAGGTTTCCTGAATTCACCGCCTGGGATCCATAGAGTAGAGCAAATACTTGTATGACCATTGTATCGCGCTTTTGTAATGCATATTTGAAGGCCAAGTGTGTTTATGCAAGAGCGTGACACTGGCGATACCACCTTTACAAACTCCACGAACAAACGGTTGAGCTACACGCAAATAATTTGTAAAATGGTTTGCAATCATTAAGGAATCCCTCCCAGCGTGACCATTATGTCCGCTGTGAGTCAGCAGAGCAGTAAAAATGGCTTCTTTTATTACACTTGATGCGTATTGATATTAAAGGGCAAGGACGAATGACGATGAGATCAACAGCATGGATTCAAGAGAAAAGCGACACAAATTATATATGAAAAATTACTTTATATATATGGTGATTCGGATTATAGTTTCAGCTTATTTTTCAACACATAATCTAAATCTTATGCGACATCTTATATGTCGACAGACAAACCATTAATTAACACCCTCTTGCAATTTATTATTAGATGAATACTATTTAGATTCACATCCAAACTTGTCCTATGTTAAAAGAAATACATGTCACATGTATTGATGTAATGTATGAAATGTCATAAATATACCCTCACATGTATGTCTGTCCACGTATACTTTTATGTGCGAATGTATGTCGATATATTTTCATAAGTGTCCAAATTTTGGTATGAACATATTTGTGAATTTCTGGTATGAACATATTTGTGAATTTCTGATATGAACAAACATGTTTTTAAATACAATGTATATAAGGATAAACCATATTGCCATATCTTTTAAAATATTACGGGATATAGACTCACATGGGATATAAAGCTAATTTTGTAATAGACCTAACTTAATGTAGTTTTATACAAAAATCTGTATCAAACATTTAGTATACATATCAATCATGTGTCAATTTTCTCAATTTTTATACATTTATCAATTAATAAAAATTAATTTAAAATTCCTGCATCAATAATAACATTTACAGTATATTTACATCAATTATCCTAATCATAATGAACGTTTACTATTTAAAAATTAACTAAATCAGTGTTGGATGAAGTATGAATATGCTGTTTTCAAAACGTTTAACTTTAAATTTAAAATCTCCATCGTGCATTTCAGACATTTTTTGAGAGGAGTTGTGCTACAAAAATAATGCAACTGGTAATATAAAATTCCATAAAATATATCTGGATGTCAAATATGAAAAAGTCCATCACAATTTCCTTTGAATTTCTTTCCACCACATACAATTCTTGTTAGCATTTTGACAACACCTTTGATTTCATTGCATACTGCGATGTTATACATAATTTTGGTATGAAATTGGATAGTGTTTCGGGTCTGGTAGCACGACGTGTTTGTCAAATGCAACCGGATGGGTCGCTGAACTCCTCCGAACAATAAACTATCAGGATTCTCGGCACACTCCACTGTATTACAGTATATACTGTATATGTATAGCATGCATTTAATTCCGCATGGGAAAATGCATAAAAATGGCAACCAAAATGTCCACCATCATTACTGCATACAGAATGAGCATTGGGAAACTCTATTGAGAGCAAAACTTGAACAACAAGGGAATCTCCTCTTGAGAGCGGTGTAGTTTGCCACTCTTCGAATGAATAATCAATGATAATTAGCCAGAAAAGCGATTTCCAATATCGACAAACCAGCGGTCATTTTGCAAATTATTTCTGAACGGCTTTGGCAATTTGGTAGAGCTAGAATACAGACCGCCCTAGAAAACAAAGCTTAGGTAGCAAAAACTTCCACTATTGTTTTTACTTTTAATATCATTTCAACCTACCAATTGTATGGCCATATAAGGGCATGTATGTCAAAGCATGGCCTTATTATTAGGCCTAATAGTTTTTGTCTAAATTCAGTATGGCATATTCAGCGATTATACATGTATAGAGCATACATGGTTAGCTATCAAACAGTCAAACCCGCGTAATTGCACTCCGATTAATTGCAGAGTGGATAATTGCACATATTTTACGAGCCCCGTGTGCAACTTTTGTAAGGAATTGTGAGCGGATTATTGCATAAACCGGTTAATTGCACATTTTCGGCTTTCCGGGTCGCTGTGCAATTACGAGGTTTCGACTGTATAACCATATAAGCTTTATAAACCGGGAAAACAATGTGAATTCCTCCACAACTATTTTGCAAATATTTTTCCTCATAAATAAACTTAATTTTAAGACTTCTTAAAAGTGTCATTTTTGGTGTAGCAAAATTCATTAATAATACCAATGCAATATAACACTACTTAGGACCAACCATTAAAAATGACCAGAGTTTAATTTAATACTCCACCATAATGAGTTAACTTTTAAACATGACAAAGCATTAAAATAATGGCGTTTAAAAATCTTTGTTGTAGCATATGAAAATTTCCTGGTTTGATATTCAGTAGATAAAAACAACTGTTTCGTAAAGTTCAGGAATTTATCATCGACAAGTCATACAGTAATAGTATAATATATAAGGAGGGGACTGGCAAATATTGTACATAAGACAAGAAAAAGTCGTCGATAAAATGGCGGAAGTTGAGCTAGGGCTAAAATCTGAGTCATCGGCAATTATTATTATAGACAGTTGTCCGCCAATTGGGAAAAATAGTAGCCATAGAAAGTCTGGACACATAAAATCGATGAGCCCGCACAATAAGTAATTGAATAGTGAATTTGGAGTGGGAAACGCAAACTCTAATTCACTATGTTGTTCATCATTCAATCAATTAGAGCTTCAGCAACTAACTTATGAGGATCGTGTATGATGAATAAATTTTTGGAGAAAAATTGCCTCACTAAAGTGAATGTCACAGGAAAAACGCGATGCCATAAGGTCATATATTACGATAAAAAAAAAACATTGTTGGCCAAACTATGGCAATATATATGTGTCATGTGGGAAACATATGCCAGCTTAAGGGAAAATGTCGCATGTCCACTGTTATGGTTTATAAACATTTATGCGATGACGAGGCCTCCAGGTGACGAACATCAAGTTTTATTAAGTTTAAGGTGGATTTTATTGACCCGTGTCCCTCACGGTCACTTTTAGAAACGCGCTTTTGGTATTATTTTTACTTTCATGGTATATGCGAACAATAAAAATATAAGCGTTTTCATTTGAATTTTTAAAATATAGGTTAACAAAAAACATCGAAAATATGAGAAAAACTATATAACACCCATAGACACCCCGAGCAATCGTGAATAACAAGACGAACACCGTATATATAAATATGGATAAATATATTTGTTTGAAATACAACAAGCAGATGTGGTGCCGCAATGTATTTCAACTTGGGCCTAAAATTGTCGCGGTACTGATAACACAACCAAAACCTAATTTCAGGGGCCAATTTCGTTGCTTAATTTATACAACCTACTGAGTTGTATCAGGTAGTCCTGAAATTTTAGGAAAAATTACCAAAATTAGGTTATCGTTATAATAAATTGGAAAGATGTAATCAATATATATATATATATATATATATATATATATAAATGTATGTTGCTTCAAACATATGAAAACTGTCTCACAATGCAGGTAGTTCATCTTAAAAGGAAGAAAAGGAAGGGATGTGATGTAAATAATATTCAATCAAACTGCCATTAAAATAGTAATAATGCTGTCATATAAACTATAGTTACGCATATATTGGAAAAACACATGATTTTTATGCAGTGAAATTCATTAAGCTGGAAACTATGGAATTACTTTAATACAATTATTTCAGCTCTAGTGAATATTTACGATGAAAGCTCCCTATTTGTATCAGTTTTTTCATCGCTGAAATTTTTAAAGAAATCGTTCATGGATATAATCTGCCATGATCAAGAGAAAAAATCCATACAAACATTATTTACTGTTATTTTTTTTTCAAACAAAAATCCCTAATACGTCGTTCAATGAATTTATTAGAAATTACTATTATATCTAATCGTATTATACTGTATGTAATGAATGGACGAGTATTAAAATGAATTCCCTTTAGGAAACTGCATTTAAGTAATTTCAATCAATCGACATTATGTGTAAAAATGATTATGTTTATTTACATAAACTTTGGTGAAGGGCACTTTAATTAACGACGCTTGTGCCCCAAATGCGACCCAATAACTTCATTTATAATTTATGTTATTTTCAACTAATTGGCTAGCAAACTGCGCTATTGTCACTAATAAAATTGTCAAGTCCAACAATTATATCAGCGACAAATAAATTAAAGCTAAACATTGGCCTGAAACTCAAAATATGCAAAGTTTTGCATATACAGTGGTACCTCGAGATACGAGTGCCTCGACATACGAGCAACATTTGAGATACGAGTATATTCTCGAGAATATTTCTTCACTCCGTAAAATCCATGATATAGCTGGAT
>JAUJYV010000141.1:0-89158 GCA_033995625.1 Ophyiulus pilosus
CCCCCCCCCCCCCCCCCCCCCCCCCCCCCGTCATAAAGGATATGCTACAATTCAGTTCAGTTCAGTTCAGTTCAGTTCAGTACAAGAAGAGGCCAAAAAAGTTTGTAATACTACATGAAAATCGGTTTAAGGAACTCAAATCAGTGGTATAAAAAAGCCCAAACGAAAACAGATGAAAGCAAATAAGCGCGTTTCTCTGTAGTGAGGCAAAGCAAGATGGGAAAATGTTTGATATTGATGGAGACGAATTCCAACCAATAAACAAGCAGAAAAGCTAAGTCGTGTTTTTCGAGCCGAATCAGTAATTTCGTTCAATCCCCATATCGAAAATTGGCGTAATTGAAAGCTGAAATTGCCAGTTGACCACATCAGCACATGGTGCATGTATATCAAATTCAAGCAAGCATGCTAAAAGGCGAATTCCTATATAAAATACTAGATAAATATATATATATGGGATTTATTGACCAGATTGAATCTAATCAATGGCGACACAAATTGATCAACCGTAGTGCACGAACATCAGATTGGATTTGGATACACCGTAGGCGGTCCTTGAGTCCAATTTTACTACACCATAATGCATGTCCAGCTTATTGGAAATTTACTTAAATATTTGCCATTTTCAACCTATAGGAAGCAGCACTTGTTGACAACTAGAAGGTGCGCATTAGAATATAGAAAGTTCTCTTCTGTTCAAAAACTTACAGGATAAGAAAAATGAGATCTAACTTTGGATTTTTAACTTAAAAATCTTTGCTCGAATTTCATTAAAAATGGTACTACAAAATTATCTGATATAGGGTATCACAGATGTCGATGAAAAAATATTGAGTACATGCATTGTACGTTTGACCAATTTTAACAGTAGTACCTGTTGAAAAGATGATATGCAATAATGTGCTAAATATAAGCAATATCGTTATTATAGTGGCTGGATCAAGTTTCAAATTTTGACACTTCAATGAGACATGTTGAGGTCATGAGAACTTTAATATGAAAGTTTGCTTTAATAACTTGCGATAAGGAAGCAAATGACCATCAAGTTATATATTGGTTGTTTATCACCTTGAACATACATTTTTTAAGATGGTTGTAAAAAGTTACTCATTCCATAAGTACAACTTGTTGGAAGAGGATTTACCCCTATTTTTAATGTTCCCATTTCCAGAGTACTTACGCTCTGGTGTACTGAATTTCAGCAATGCCAAGGTCAATGCATTGTGTTCTGAGAACGTAAGACTAAAAGCCCAGAAATTTCTTGTGATGAATACTATGAACAAAGTAAGCAATAGCATTACATACTGGAGCTAATGAACGTTACTTGTTTGGATTCACTGTTTTTGTTGTTGTCATTGATCATGTGTTTGACTAAGGGGTGAATGAGATTTGTTGTTGGTTTCAATTGCTATGAAATCAAAGGTGTCTGTAAGTTGTCCTCGATCTCGTTCTAAGTTTTCTTTCCCAAAAGGTAAAATCCAACAAAATATTTCCAACAGTTTATGAATGTGTTTTATATTCCTCATAAAAGTAATCTGCCACATTTTAAATATCATAATAGCCCCTAGGAACTTCAGATAACCCAGTCCGCTACTTATGATATACATACATGAACTTTCCATTTACATATTTTAAATTCAAACATTCAAAAAGATGATATGACTTGAATTTATCCTCGTACCATAAAAGAAAACAGATATGTTTTATTTTCAAAAAATACTATCTATATTAAGTTTGCATTTGATGTACAGACGTACTTTTTCGTCAAATGGATCCTTAACTGCACATATACTGCCCAGAGCATTTTTAAATAAGCCATTATAAAGCAATCTCAGAAATAAATAAAGTCAGTATAAAATAAACATGTTATTCATGCCGTGGATACATAAATTCAGTCATTAAGCGCAACCATAAGTAAAAGACTCCAAAAAAGATAGAAATTGGGTAAATACAGAGGCATAAGACCTGAAAGTAGTAACGTTTACTTAGAAGTAAGTTTACTTAGCAGAAAAAGTAATATTCTGCAGACATTGCAAAATCCACAGGATGCGTCTTAGAACATTTTTAACCTAATCAGACGGCTGCCACAAACCAGTTTGAAATCCACTAACTTGTGCATAAATTAAAAATTCAGAAATTTTTGCTTTTTCTAATTAATCTAACGAGCCTTAATCTAATTAAACTTATGATGCACTGCGTTAAATCAATTAACGTAGGAGATTCCTTAGACACATCGAATTGGACGTTATGTTGGATGTTGCATAGGAGAAGCTTTTTAATTGAATTTAACAAGCCATCAGACTTTCACAACATGCACAATGTCCAAGTATCACATAAATCGATATTCCTAATTGCAAACTTCTTCTTATAAGCACAGAGGCGTTGTGTGCTGTCAGCACCATATATATTCTCGTTCATATTTTATTATCCAACAGAAAAACTGCCAACTGTTAAAGGCGTACGAGGCATAGCATATAAGTCGTTAAGAACATTTTCATTACAACTCTTCTGCAATAATCGGCAGTTATGTGGCTCGTGGTTTTGCATATAAATTTTTATTCCACGCAGTTTATAGACACCAATCGTGGTATTTCTCGTTCCTTTCATATTCTTAGTTTAGAAGCTAGCTCACGCTGTTTATATTGCACAGCTTAGTATAATGGATAGCTATAATAAACAAGCTTTTACCTATACTAGATTTTCTCTGGTTGGAAAGCATCAATGATAGGTTTCCGCAACAAGGGTTTGGAATCTCGTTCATGGTGGAAGCTTTAAAGGGTAGTGGGTCGTATATGAAAAACATTATGCAATGTTGTTGAATTTACACCCAAATTAAATAAAAATTGGGTCGTGTACAACAAGAAATGGGAAAGAAACTTGCATCAGAACGTGGTTTCAGCTATGTAGACAAGTCCCAATGGGCTAGTCTCGTCAACACGCAGTATTCCACAACAAGATTTCTATATATTTTAGACCGATATCTTTGCTTTAAAGGGCCAATTTTGATATATCGATGCATACCGAAAATGGCTATTTATGATTGCTTAGTGATTTACGTGCATTTGTATTTCTGCACTATAGATTTTCAATTTTTATTATTATTTTACATGTATTCAAACCATAAAAGTGTTTTTAATTTCCAAAAATTTCAAATTACTTTATACGACATTATTCCATTAACTAATTGCTTCCATTCTTCAAGTGGTTGCGTCTTTAAACATTTATTAATTTACTTTTTACATTTACTAATGGAAGGGGGCCCTGCTTCCGGCTACGTATATGGCTTTTTCAAAATAATGTTTTTCAACATTTTGATCAATTTTTAAAAATCCTAATAAGAGACATTGTCGAAAGCGACTTTTTAGAAAATAAAAATGATAAAATACTGAATGATTTGTGTTGGAAATACTGGTTATTTAACGAAGCTCAGTTATTTTATCAATGTAAAAGTTAGTGCAAATATGACTAGAATATGTATATATTAAAAATCAAATGATCAAAGAAATATTCCCCTTCCTTTCCTTATTTAAAAGTTCTTTCACGATAAAAAGTTGGGCCCAGGACCTCTATAGACCTTCCCATTAAATTCACCCCTAAAGCATGTGTATATTTAATGAGGTGGTTCAGGTCTAAAGATCTGAAAGTTTGAAATTACTCCTTATAATCATTAAACAGTAATTTGACTTTGGCGACCTACATTATCAAAATGTTAGTGTGTTTTGTTTTTAAAGTAGCGCAATTTATAATTGTTCTGTTTCATACCGTCTACTTGCGTTACTCTCAAAATATTGATAGCCTCTGTAACACACTACAGTCCGAGTAGCTAGCGTTAGCAAGCTATAAACCGTGACATGACCGAAACCGTTTCAAGTAATGAGGCTATTACAAAGGCGCCAAAATTGTTCCCTTATATGCAAGGTCTTTTCATCGTCAATTCCAATTAGATTGCTTCTGACTGCTTTAGTGTTTCGTATTTGGATAATGAAACAATGACGTCTCTCTCTCTCTCTCTCTCTCGACTTTTTCCATAATTTTATAAAACGAAATGTAGTTTTATAAAATGTTCACCAAGAATTTTTAAGTTTTTAAATGTAAAGTATACTTTTAAATTGAAATCAATAAAGTAATTTAAATTAAAAGTTTCCTCATCAGATCTATTTTAAAAGTTTAAACATGTTTCTCATGGTTTCGATAGCAACATTCTTAAATCACAAAGTTATAAAACATTAATGTTGAAAGCATTTTAAGATGATTTTTGAAATTATTTGGAAAACTTTGCAAAATATTGTATAGATTAAGACGACATAGGGTTTGTTGTTGAGAATACTGATAACTGAATATGATATTTAGCAAATGTCCAACAATTTAAATTAACTCAACCTTTTAAAGCTTGAAGAACTTAAATCTCGACATATGATAAATTTGAAAAAAACAACTTTTGTATAAAATTGTGCATGGTTTCGCCAAATCATACCTGTATGCGGTTTGGAGGCCATCTCTTTTTAAATGGACTTTTTAAATTTTCATCTTTTCAATAAAAGTATTTTCATGTTATTTTGAAAGGATTTATTTGCCCAACGACAATCATTCAAAGGAAGAGTATATTTAAATAAGGCGAAATTACCCCTTGAAGCCTTGGACATGTAAAGAACTATCGCAAATCGCCATGTCTTCTCCTCTTGAAAAAGGACTTTCAGAATAATTTTCAGTCCACTGTTTTTGAATTACGAGCATAAAACTGTTCATGCAGATGTACGTAAGCCTGTAAGCCGTACTGGAATGCATTATATTTCCCCACGATGTTTTTATTTCCCTTTTCGTCTAAGAATATTTCTTGTAATAAAAAAAAGCCAAATGGCTAGGCGGATTTTGTCAAGTGGTTGGCACACGACATGCGACCGAAAGCAATGAAGCTAAGCCGGTGCCATTTTCTATATTGTGAATGGAATGCACTTAATACACATAAATGGAACATAAAATAGGTAGTTTCGAAATGGGAAATGTTACATATAAATGTTAGGTGGATTAAAATTTACTCACGAAAGGTCCGATCAAAATGGTTTTCTGCCAATATGATATATAAATAAGAAAATTGAACTCACTATAAAAAATCATTTTGGTTACATAAAAATGTTTGAACAGAAAGGTCAACTTATGATTCCAATTTTCGAATTCAGAATTTTTTATTTTACCCAGAGTAGCCATATAACATGCTGAATAATACATATAAATTGAATTTACCATAAGAAATACTTCTTTGGCACTGGGGAAGGAGTATGAGGGGTGAATTGAAGAAATTGAAATCCTCTACTTAACAAGAAAAAAACCTGTCAACTAGAGATACTACTTTTACCATAGAAAACAAATATCATTTGCCATAAATTAGCTGAAATTAGTAAATTATTCAATTTTTAACCACTATTTCATAATTCCATTTTTAACCGCCTATCAAACTGCAGTTTTGATTAATGCATTGAAAAACACGATTTTCACTTTAACCACATTAAAGGTTTCCATTTTTAAAATATTGTTTTGTGTTTAAGTGCCAATATTTTGGGTTGCTGTAATTGCAAACATTATACATGTATTCCTACAGCCAGGAACTGTACTAAATTAATCCAAATTTGAAAAAAAAAGTTTTTATACCACGGCATCAATTTACTCATATTAAGGACAAATATAGCTAATTATGTTAATTGTGGCAGTAAAAAAACTTTGTTTCATCGTGTATTTCCCCTTTGATCTAGGCATTATGTACTCATTGAAAAAGTTCACAAAGAAAGGAATACAAGTGTCAAACAATTAATTTCCAAGCATTGTGCAAAGTATTTTAACCGGAAGCATGCTTGTCAAATTTATTCGTGAAGCAAAGGGATTCGGAAGTGCTGGGTCAAAGGGCATAACAGATCACCATGCTTCTTCATCTATATTTTGAAGGAAGGACTCCATTTATATGGGTCAAAATCAAAGTTAAAGACAACATAGCTTATGTCCTTAGGAGACACGTACACATTGAACATTACTCTTTGCTAAAGTTGTTATTCACGGTCATATATAGAAGATTGGCTTAGGTCAAAAAATTCAGAGTTCGAATCTGTGCGAATGAAATAACCGACGTGCCATATTTATGCCAAGATCATAAATTCATTACGGGAACACAAAGGAAACATTTTCAACTTGAAACGTTTATAGACGCGGATAAAGCCTTTAATATTGATTAATGACATACTTATGATCGCTGAGTGAGCTAATACACACAGATTATTAGCCGCTTAATTGATGTAAGCATTCATAATACACGTAATATAGGCCAAAGTCAAAGCGTTGATGAAAAGCAGGTGACAGCATCGTGTCGTGCTATAATTGCAAACACTATCTTGTGGCAAGGAGGAAAATGTGCCTCAACTCGTCGCAGGAATTTACGAGTTTCTAAGCACCCTATCCGCAATGGCGAAATGGGCCCTGTTAATGCAAAAACCAGTCAACCCAATAGCCTTTAACAGGTTTGCCTATAGCCAACAGAAATCAATAGAGCCAAATTCGAGAAGTGGTGACCTACGTATGTTGATGATAATCTCATACGAAAGTACTGTACATGTACCGACGATTGTTCACCAATAATGCAGGGTGTCCACATACAAAAAAAAAGGTGATAAAGAAAATCACTTTAGCCTTTTAGCAAGTTTATAACGAATGTCATCTTTCTTTTTATTGTTGAGATGCCTGTGACATAAAAACTAAACAAACTAGCATTGGCATGTAGGTTTACTTGAATATTTGAGTGTTTTTGCCATCTAAAACAGCGGAGTTTTACTGACACATCCGTATCGTGACAACACCAAGATTTTAAAACTTCATCGTTTACAAAAATAGAGATTTTATCCATTATACCAAAACGACATGTCAGATTCCATACGTAGCAATCATATAATAGTTGGAACACAGTTCCGAATGACTATAAATTCGTGAAAGCAAGTAGGTATATCCTGAACTTCATGGGGGATACAATTACTTAATAATTTTACCCCGCAGCTTTAACTTGCTTTCTGGAGAAGTGATTCAAAGATGAACTGTATGGAAATTTAGCATTGAAGGGATAAAATACGATTTCTGAGAAATTGATGCACTTTTCAATAAACTGGAGTTTATTACAGATCAACGAATTTGATAGAAAAATCGATTACAAACTATATATATATAGTGATCTAAAACCGATAAAATGCCAATGAACTGATTTCAAGGGTATGTTACCCAATAGAACGTAAAGAAACTGATTGTCTGCTGCCATAATCAGAAGAATCACTTTACCACCAACGCCATCTTGATTTCATAGTAATCAAAACTAATACAGCACATCTTTTGGTGCTAATCAAACTGATTGACTGATGTCAGCACTAACAAACTGACATAAGACTGATAAAATCACTATACCATCAACTCCAAATGATCAACTTTTTTTCCACCAACCAGCATTTCATCCCATAAAGAGGCCGGAAGATCAACAACTGATGCTCTAACCGCTTCCTACCAGTATAGAGAGGTCAAGTGACAATCAGTTTTCATCCCCTTTATTCCTGCAAGAGTTAGTAGGATTTAGGCCCAAACTGACAGCATGTTTTGAGGCGGAAGTACCGGTCAACTGACCGCCCACTCTTATCGGTACTGCATTTCAAGTAGGCCACCATTCAATTTCAACAACAACAGTTGAATCCTTCGAATAAAAAAAAAACAATTTCACCGTCAAATCGCACAACTCCTTTAACCTAGATTGCCTACTGCTAGGCTACTCGAATTCCCAGTAGGCGATTATAGGTTGCGATTAATTGCGTTCGCATCTCTCCGAAGCATCGCCGAATAACCCCATGGTGAGATAAATTCGCACATTCGCTCATCTCTTAATGTGTGCCCAGTGTGCGGCATATGTGACTCAGAAGAGGATCCTTGGTTCGATAAATGAGCGAAAAATGTGCATCCAATGACTCCTCGGAGCATGCTAAAAGGAAGAGGAGGCAGTATCGGCAAGGTTGCTGCCAGATCTCTTGCAGCCTTCCTGCACCTAGGATTTGCTCTCCTATTCGTCCACTTAAGTTATGGCCAGCAGCAGGAGTAGCACCTACGTAGAAAAGTCACTTACAAGAAGCACGTGACCGTGCCACCCAAACCGAGTCGACCTTGTGGCATAGCTGATTCGGAGGCTACGTCACACATCTCCGCCTTGTCGCGTTTGTTGCAAACGGAGTTCCTTCGACGAATCGCTGACACGAATCCGGAATCCGCGGACAAATCGGTACTACGGCTGCCGTCGAAGATTCTCATTGAATCCTCCCGGCACGGATGCTGGATGTAGCGATCCTGGCCCGCGGCAAGGTTCAGGAATAGCGAATCGAAGCAGATTTGGGATTGTCAAAAAAAAAAAAAGTTATGAACCAGCAACAGTATCGTTAGACACCAGCAGGTGGAAGCAAAGAAAAGTAGAAAAAAGTGTGAAAATGTCATCATTTCGAGGGATGCTGCCATGCTAAAAGGCAGATGATAATGATGATGATGATCTTGACAGATGAAAATGAAAACTTGGTGTCCAATACTAATGTAACGGAGATGGTACAGGAGGAAAGTAGCGCCGATGAGGCGAGCAATTGTCTGCTGAAATTCTGGACCACTAATCAGCTGACTGGTAAGTCAATTCGTTTTCGAACATTTATGGTAGCAATTTGATGGAAAAGATGCAGTTTTACTACATTCCCTTACTTCTCTGGCATTGAAATACTATAGACAGCCTTGCTTTTACGATATATAGTGCCACGGTCAAAAAATTATATTAACAAGTGGCTTTGATAACACTAAACGAAATACGAGAATTGCAGCAGCAGACATGCCGAAATTTCTCATTGGGTCTCTTTGGCACCAAGGCATACCTCCAATTAAACTCAGGCGGTAATATTCCGAAACGTGAATTGAAATCTAATAGCACGATTGCCTTGTAAATCGAGTAAACTCGTGTTATCCTGATTATTGCAGTTTTCAAAGGATTGAGATTATGCAATTGGGGCGTTACCCATACACAACCCTGGTTCTTATATCTGATGACCGATGCAATAAGAGCAATTTAGAAATTAAATTACCGATTAAAATGTTAGACGGGCAATTAACAGCTGATTAAGTAAAGAAGCGGGTTTAGTCGAGCAATTAACGCTATTAATTTAGCCGACATGTGATTAAAATTCACAGCGGTGAAAACAAAGAAAATAGTAAACACTAACCGCAGCAGACAACGTTGAAACTTAATAAAGTTTTTGCTATAAGTAATGCTACACATTTTTTAAGCATTTGAAAAGACATTTAGTACAGTCAGTCAATTTCGGTTAATTAGAAAACGTAGTGACTAGTCTGCTATGGCCCCAATTATGCGAATAGATTAAAAACATTTTATATGTTCTAAAAATTAAATGGCTGCACTGATAAACCCGGAATTCCAATGTTCTAAAACAATACAAGACCTATCTTAGAAAACAATTCCAAAGAGACATTTTTCGTTGTTCACATGTTACAAATAGTAACACTATCTCTATTATAACAACCTCGAAATTAGCATATCAATGACAAAGAAAAATCCTTACGTGCGCATGCGCAAATGATATTAAAGAACAAAAAAGGTTATCCTCATTAAAGTATGAGGTTAAGTCTAGTCTTATTTCAATTCATACTGTGCGTACAGATATAAAATTGTTTTATATACAGGAAACAAGGGGGAATATAGAATTACTGCATGTCTCAAGCAAGTTTCCTATGTTTTGTGCTCTAATTGGCGTCACTAACTTAGATTCATAGAAAAATGATATTGCTTGTGATGTTGGGTCTCCACTGATAAGATACTTGCATCGATTGACTCTGGCTCTTGAAAGCCTAATAATATAAAGGTTACTGAATGACAGTCAAGAAGACTTTTCAGTCATTTCTTGTTATCATGGGTAGATTTTGCCTCCAGACCTAGCAATGTTTCTTGTATATGCTGCAGGTTGTGATAATACTGCAGTTGTATATCAATGATGATGAGTAGATGTCGCTGAAGAAGTCAGAGCAGTCTAAAATTATGTACAAAGACAGAGCAGTTTTGATTGCAAAAATGATATCAAGACCATGCTATATAAAAAAGTGGGATGTTCCCGTTTTCTTCAAAACATTGCCATATGTCACAAATTCTGTCCAACTTTATTTTTAATCTTCAGGCTGTTTTCGTTTTTCTTTCAACATACAATTTGACAAGATGTGATGGCATTTTTGATTACGTCTCATCTTAAGTTTTATGCCTTTCCATATTGGAAATGCAATGCTCATTGCCCAGAAGAAACATTGCAACGTTCAAGAAGATAACATGATACAAGTTCCAACTTTCATCAGGTTAAAAGAAGCAAGAAACAATCGGTTGACTTTTACGTTCAAAAAGAATAATTGATCAATTCTACGTAGTTGTGGACTGATACCAATTTTTTTTGTTCAATCAAGAGAGCAACCCTGGTAGAAAAGTTTAATCCCATCAAATATGGTCTAGTGCCCATGATCCCATGATCCCAGTAAGCCATATTAGAAAAATCTATGTTATATGTAGCTCTACATACAGTGATACTTCCAATCACGAACGTCTCTGTCTACGAACAAATCAGTCTACGAACACCATTTGTGAACAAATTTTGCTTCGCTTCACGAACGATGCTTCGGTTCACGAACACGCGCGCACAGCCACGCCCCCAACAGCAACCTAGTTCTCCCAGCTCGCGTGGGTGCAGTAGAGTCACAACAACAAGTGTTGATAATTTGGATTTGCATTAATTGCAATTGATTCGGATCGCGAACAATGTCAAGGAATGATTGCATTACAACAATAAAACATATACACAGAAAGAGATAGTAATTTTTTTAGAAAACTTAATAATAAAGGTGCTGCAGTGTTTTGTTTTTTTTACGTTTCTTTGAACTAATGCAAGTACAAATCTCAAGTTACATTATAGCAACTTACTTGCCATTAAATAGTATGGGTATTCGTGGATATACATACATGCATACTGCAGACTCAAATATATATAATTTATGATTTGGTTATAAATGGAATAATCTATTCACGTACATACATAATCCACATTGTTCCTACTGGGTAGATTAAGATATACTACTTTTTATAGACGAAGGATTAAATTTATTAGGCAGTACAATATACAAAATTTATACAAAATACTGCCAAAATATATAAAATTTAAGATGGCGATTCAAATAAACTGTAAATAAACTTATATTACAAATATCAAAATGAAGTATTTTCGGAAGCTTATGCAGAAGCTGTACTGCAAATTTCAGCATTATTTATATACGAAGGATTATAGACGAAGGATTAAATTTATTAGGCAGTACAATATACAAAATTTATACAAAATACTGCCAAAATATATAAAATTTAAGATGGCGATTCAAATAAACTGTAAATAAACTTATATTACAAATATCAAAATGAAGTATTTTCGGAAGCTTATGCAGAAGCTGTACTGCAAATTTCAGCATTATTTATTGCGAAAGCATCCACATGTTCAAGTGAATAAATCTCTTCCGGATAATTAACATAAATACACTCTGTAAAATAAGTTCTTTTCCTGTAGATAGTGAAAAATAATGCTGACGACAAAACTCACCCCCGCCATATCATTCAGTTGAAACCAGTCCGGTTTTAGTACCATTTTTGGCAGTTTTGGTAGGTGTTCGTTCTGCATAAAAAAAAAGAAATTGCCATTTATAAAACAGAATTGCCGTACTGTATAAACGAAATGGTTAGACGCCATATACAGACAATTATTTTACTTATATATAACCTATACATGAATACAGTATTTATACAGACAATTGGAACGATGCACACTGCACACTTATCTACAATAAGCTTTGTTGATACCCAGATCTTCCAGACTCTGGAAGATCTGGGTAAACTACTCTTAGATAAACTACTACTTCAACAAAAAATCTAATTTTTTAAAATCCACAAACATGATTTCACGGTGCAATGATGTGTTAACAAAATGAATGCCAATGGCCTAGATAATATGTTTAGCATCTCAGTCTAAACATCTTTTCACTGACTGCGTGATAATGCCAGCGTGATCATTGGAGAAAATTCATCAAATACATCTATAGACAGGAATTTATAAATATACAGTGATAAAAATACTATATATGTAGATTTGAAAATTCCGGATTATCGATGTTCTCCTTTAATCACTTTTGCATCAAAATAAAAGTTGTATTTCAAACGAATTCAAACATCAGATAAGTATAAAGCTCTGTGACAGACAAGCAAGTTAAAAACAACAATATATAAATTTAAGATACTAAGAATATAGTTATCGACAAAATGTCATTCATAGTCTGAAAATTCAAAACGTTTTTATTCCGGAATAACATCATTAGCCAAATGTATCTTGTCTGCTGTTTGAAAAAAAGATATAAAGCTTCTATAATACCTAATAGATTACCTATATTTGTTTTATTTGCAACGATGTTGTCATCTTTAGCTATGCAAATTTCCCTTCAAAATTATCGCATCTTGCTATCCATGTTGGCATACAAGAGCAACTCATCCCAAAGGGACTTCTGAATGTCTTTTTCAGTACATTCAGAAAAATAAAACGCTTTGCGGATTCCAAGTCAAGAAATAGTCCTTCGTAATACAAAGATACTCGTATATCGCTGCATACAACTTTCCTCCAATATACATGTAAATAGCAGATAAACTCGTTGCTAACCCATCCACAAGCAGATATGCAATCTATGCACGACTTGACTCTGTAACCCTACCAGACATCCAAATAACACTGGTGATGCTTTCTGTTAGACAACTCCCTGCAGTTCTATTTTCAATTATACCCCGGTCATGCATATATATATATACGAAATAAATGCCAGTTTGAACATATTGCTAGTCATAACATGGTGAAGTTCTTCAGCTAATACAGACCATTATGCGAAGAATACAGTAAAGCACACGACAAAATATAGCAGATTATATTGGTGCTTCCCTTACATTGATGTTGCTTTTTTGCACAGTCACTTTAAAGTTTTACATAAATGATGTAAATCAATATTTAATATTAAAAACGGGTGCAAATTAGATTGCTACAATTAGCTGCATGACTGAGAGATGCCTAAAAATTGTGACTATAAAATAAAAACTGGGGAGAAGCCCCCGTGTTTGAGAAATTGATGAAATAAGAAAATGCTATAATAAAATATGGGTGGATCTATTTTCCTGACTTGAAACTGGCATAGGCACTGCAATGCGACGAGTATATTGGGTGAACTTAATGCCTTCATTACAAGGACTAGATTTACGTTGTATTTTCTATAAATATGCTTATGGGAATTATGTTTTGTAAGAGATATACATATAGAAGTTTAGTTATGCATGGATACGCAAAATGGTATACTTTATGGCAGATTTATACATTACACACGACTAGATGTATAGTTGCTAGAAACTAAGAAAGTTTCTGAAAAAATTGAAATATAATGGAAATAAATTTTCAATAGCACTGCAAATTGTATTGTGAAAGATAATATCATGAAGTAATATTATGTACACATATGCTGTTTTCATGCAATTTGGTGGAACTCACTCCTAAAGCTAACCATAAGTTGTCAGAAATTCAATTTAAAAATGTCCTTTGAGTGTCCTTTAAGTAGATAATGTATATCTATGTTCAATAATGTATCGCCTATAAAAACAATTTATTTAAAGTTTTTTTAAAATTGTATCTTCCAAATTTGTAATCTAAATTACACATAATTATAATAATAAAAATGTTGTTAAACCGCTTATTCAAGTTTCAACCACGTTTTTAGGATAAAAAAATGTTTTCACTGAATTGATATTCGACGAATGCAGTTAACTGCAAATTATCTTTCATAATCGATTGCCTTAATATTGACTAAAACGATATTTAAAATCAATTTTCACTCAGGCATGAAAAATCCATTTCCATTAATTCTCGGTTTTTAATTTAAGGATGATAATATTTTATATTTACAAAGCGGATCGCGGTATAAAATATATTGGATTCCATTCCTAAATCTAAATGTATTTGCAAAAGTAAATACAGTAAATACAGCAAACACGCAGAGGTGCCCAAAGGGGGGCGGGGGGAGACGGGGAGGAAGTAGTTATGACACAAATTGCGCCATTGAAATTTTAGGGAGGGGGGAAATAAAATTTCAAGAAAAGTACCCTCGTTGGCCGAAAACCGAATAGAGGAGTGAGCTTAGTCGCACTTTGGAAAGAGGAGGGGGATGTATTGCGTCATAGAGGTGGAGGGACACCACTGAAGCACATATACGTATTTACTGTACATAATTTACTCACATGTATGCACATATGCATACTGCATATCGAATGTATACTTTTTAAAAGAGAGAATCTAAAACATATTGTACGTGTATATAAACCTAAACATGTTGCATGCCAACCAAAGTTTACAGATAGCTTTGAAGGACACTATGCACAGATTACGACTTGTAAAACGAAATGCATAAAGTTCAGGACAAGAAGTGAATTCGTAGAAATTTTTGTTGCCATGGTAACCGGATGCTGTGATTTTCTACAGTTTAGTTTCATGTGGTAAATCCGTTTTTTTTTGTTCATCTCATATTGAAAAATGTGGTATAGTGCATTGGTTAAATACATGTTCGTCAAATTATGTCATTAGCTATCATGTCACGAACTACAAGTGTGCATTATAGAAGAGAATGACCAAATCCAAAATTAGTTTGCAAACATAGCTATAGGAATACGAATAACTGCAATTAAAACATGTTTAACTTTTTGAATTTAAATGCACATTAATAAATTACGATAATTATCCTTAATTGCATTAAAATTCAAGATGCAAATAGAATAAATTGAAAAAGTTGTTGCTTGTAAATGTACCGGCGAATAAATTACTTTAAATAGCTGCCATACTTGTAATATACAAGGTTTCTTGCTCTATACAAGACCCGCCTGTTACATTTAGTCTTAACAAAATCAAGTAGCCTTGTTAAATGAAAATCACTTCGCTTTATGTAAGTAAAGATTTATTTTGACAGCTTCTCGATAACGTGTCATAAAATCCTTGAGACGATATCTCTTATGGACTTATTGCGGCCTACTTGATTAATTGATAAATGGCAGGTTATAAGCAGAACAGCGTACAACTTTTGTAGTTTCCCATGCATGAAACTTATGGTGTTTTAATTTGTCATAGGCTCATAGCCAACACGAATTATGGTATAATATCAAGTACAAGTCGACTGGACTTCCCCATGGATAACATATCGTGACACGTCATATTTACACCAACAGTTATCACAACATTTCATCTTATTATGCATGTGGCAACATTTGCCACACGATGTTTTATGATAAACACTTTGAGTAATAAAGTGATATCATTGCAATTATACAAACTGGTATTTTCAACAAAATTGATCGCAGCATTTTATATTGTAGTTAAACGTGTACAGGTTTTTTCCTTAAGTGGGTTTGATAACTTTACAAGACTTTGAAATAAATCCTAAATTCACATTGTCTGTACAAAATCCATCTTACAAACTCCAGTGCAGTAAAAAGAAATAATTGCAGGTAAAACAACAATCAAATGCCTTCTCTAGCTGCTCGCATTTTTCTAAAAGGTGTAATTTGCACAACAATTTTGTCTTAAATTTGCATGTGGTAGGTAATTAACCAAGAATGATTAGTACGATTATATCCAACATCCACCTCATTTAATCGAAATGTACATGATGCAAGTAATGACATTTCTTCTATTGAAAGCTCAATTTTGAAATGTTCTTCCACATCAGTTGCATGCCAGTCTGTCAGGCATTCGTTATAGCAAATATACAATTGTGCAACATTTCCTTTTGCTGCATATTCATTAATCAGGCATGAAATTAGGTTTGAGAATTCACTCTATTGCGCTCTTCAATACTTTTCTATTACTACTCATCTAAGCTATGTTATAGTTGATATGCACGATGCAAAGCATCATGAGAATACATGTCTGTGCACTCGTGATGAAACTATTCAATGCTATACATTCATACAATTTACTAATTCGATTAATTGCATAGTCAAACTGACAAGACAATCAGCAATGCGATTTTAGCAGCAGAAGGTGTACCTTCTATTGATTTTTGACAAGGCTACATTAAATGGCGCCAATGTGTTCAAAGCAGAATTTTGAATGCTTTATTCTCGAAAAAAAGTGTGTTTAATAAATCTGTATTTAGACGTAAGTATAAAGTATTACATATTTTTTATGGTGGTAAAAAATCACTGGGCTTTAAAATCAAGCGTGTTTTGCAATTTACATCGTACATGAATATCGACATACCATATATCAGTTAATGCACTTAAGTTGCAATTTATGAGCCACGATGAGTTTCTCATATTTTTATGATCCCAGGACCCATAAGGAAGTCGTCGTTCGCAAAGTCATTTGCATCCATTTTGAATTTTCATAGCAGCAAGCAAATAATTAATGAGGCTTCAAACTTTGCATCAACAAAAAATATGCATATTCATGTTATTAGGCTAAATATAGAAGACATGCACGTGGATTTATGGCTTATACACTGTACATTATACAGCTATAAGCTTATAGATTAATCAGCCCATGAACAGCCTAGCTTCTTGAATGGGCAATGCTCCTTCATAAAACAAAGCATCTTCTATGAACAATGACCTGCTCCCTAAGGAATTCATAAATGTTGGAAGTCAAATGAGCAACAAGGTTGCAGCAGTTTTTAATACATTCAAATGATGATTAAATGAATGCTTTTATATTAAATTAAACGTTTTAAGTCATGTAAATATAGCCAGCTTTATACCTAATTGACGATAATCCATACTAAAAAAATTACAATGTGGAAATATTTAGTTAATTAAAAACTAACAGTTTTATAAATGTTTAATTGAAAATATTTAGGGAAATACATGCAGATATCTATTTTTCGTATTTTGTCTTTCAACAGGTTACAGTAAACCGCATTGTTGAAAATATTGCGGGATACCAGTACCATGTTCTAAAATAAAATTCATTTTTTTAATATTAAGACCCATGCTAATTATCGTTTACAATAGACAGAATTACCAGGCCCCAAGATGATATTGGCCCCTTATTTCGTTATACCCTGCATTAAATACTGTGAAGTGAATACCCAATTCAAGCATTATGGCTTCAAACATATTCAACTATCAAGTCACGTGTACGTTTAGATTTAGTCCACTAATCTAGTTTCATTCTTCTTGATCTTGATCTTGAAACTCATTTCCAATGCAATAAATGCCATGTGCAAACGACTAGAGATGGTCATTTCTATTGTGAATTCGAGTTCTGCCACGATATATCAATTAAATTATTAATGTGATATTTATATTCAATTCGTTTCTCGGAAATTGTAATCGTTTTGCCGAAATAATAATTGCCAGGAAATGCTTAGCAATATATTCATGAATATACTGCATTTATACACGCACATTCAGAATACATAAGAATGTCAAGAGTACTATGTTTACGAATGTCCTCGATTCAGAATGTCAATATAAACAAAATACATAATCCAAGATACTGCATCTCAAATGTGGCTTTACATTTAAAAAACTTCCAAAAAAACTATGATTTTACATTTCTATCCACTCTTGAAGCAGGCAATTCAAATTTAAGTGGAGCTTTTCGATAATTGCACTCGAAGTCCAGACTAGAAATTGCAAAGCAACGACACGTTTGTCCTAATCCAATACTGGCAACAAGGAGTAAGGAGAGGGATAAAAAACTTCTTATCTATTTGTATGGACTTCGTGTACCTTGAACAATAAACGTATTAATCATGTGACACGTACACAACAAGAATACCAAAAAAAGAACACGTACTGTAGTAGTCGTGTTATATATACTTTCATGTACAGTTATTTTAAGAAAAAATAGAAGTATTCATAAATTGTGAGTTTGTTTGATCAGGGATTTCCAAATTATTTCTACACCAATTACATGTTTCACTTTTCAGCATTCCAACCTTGAGCATTTTTCTAAATTGGGCTTTCCGAAGGATTTATATAAGTGCAAGTTCATATAAGCCTAGTTCTAGTAATTGTCCGTGTTTATGAGAGGTACAAAAATAGGTTCAATAGCTCAAATCTGCTAAAATAAATTGGTAAATTATCATAGTAGTGAATCAGATTTTATTCGAATTTTTATTATAGCTTTACAGTATTAGATTCTTGTTAAAACCTAGTTGAAATAATTAAATGAATTAATCTAAGACGATCAATAAATAAGTTTAGCGTCAAGACTTATTATTGGGAATTTCATAGATTAGTGTCCCTTAATTAATATTACGTTGACACGCTCAATGGCCCAATAAATTTACATGAACTATTTACGCCATTAGCCTTCTCATTTGGCAACTTCAATTATAACATACTGTACAATTTTACATGTATATCGTCTTTTCATATAATTATGACATTGCGTGACTAAATTACTAATTATTCCGTCTATCTACTCATTTGCTTTAAGCTTTTCATCTATTATGCTAATTTTATGTTATTTCATGTTCCACATTTTGATAATATTTCATGACTTAGGTCAACAAAAGTGAGTTATGCACGTGAGCTATTGCTAACAAAATTCAGTGTAGATCATACTGATGTTTAACTAAATTATCTGAATCCATGTTTCGTTATTGTACAAATATTACATTCGGTTTTATGCATAGCGTATTTTT
The DNA here is from genome assembly GCA_033995625.1 of Ophyiulus pilosus. Lineage (NCBI taxonomy): Eukaryota > Metazoa > Arthropoda > Diplopoda > Julida > Julidae > Ophyiulus > Ophyiulus pilosus. The sequence continues at coordinate 18,799 of JAUJYV010000141.1, forward strand.
TCTAACTACGCTATTGTTGGCTAGATAGTTTAGTGCAAATTCGATTTCACATGCACAAGGAAATTGGAGCAAAAACTTATCAAGTCGAATTTTCAAGTCAGTGAGTTTTGATATGATTTTCTCGCATTGACATCTGTTGCTTTGGGTGCACGCAGTTCAAAAACTGGCAATGGCATTCATACGTACAACTCATAAATAATGAAAAGAAAAAATACATTACTGCCACATTTGCAAACAAACCACACTGTCTATATTAGCCTTTCATACAACACAAATTGGAATTTTTGCAGTTGTACAATCAGGACGAACGAAAGAATGTGATTTTGTTATTCCCCATTGCATCACACGAAATTTTCTGTTACAGTAATCGATTTTTGTTTGGTGAACTCATGGTCTACTTTCAATAAACATTAAAACTATACTTATTAAAAGTAGACTGCATTATTCATTATAAATAATCATTTGTTATTTTAATGTTGTTGGTATAAAGTGAGAATGATTGAACCATTTTTGTTAAAAAGATTGCTGAATACTTCTTATCTGCATTGTGAATCATGTCCATAACGCTGTCTGTCATACGAGCATGTATTTCCATAACATATACTAAAATGCTGAAAAATATATTGGGACTAATAATAAAATACACATCATGACTCGATGCCATTGTAGATATAAAATTCGAGACAGTACAGTGTCATTTCACGAAGCTATAAATATAAACAATAACAGCCAAGGTCTTATCACACACCAACACAAACCATATCAGGTTTTTGTCTCATACATAATTTCTTGAAAACCTCTAAGAAATATTTTTTTATGACTCATATTTTGTGGTTTTCAGTGCATAATAAAATGTATACTAAACATGAATTCAATGAAACAGCGTCTTTGACGTTTAGATTAAGGCTCCCATTTCGTAAAAATATATATTTTTATTAAGAATAGGCTACAGTAGATGGTAGTTTCTTATCTGGTATATTAGCATATACTGTATATGTACAGTATATGTGTTATGAATGCGCGAGTATTCAATTTATTTAAGACGATTTCTTGAAAATTTTGTTGAATGTAGTCGTCCAAAGTATTCATCTTATGTAAAGTTATTCGCCCAAAGTGATCATATGTAAATTGAACAAACAAATTTTTAAAAAAAGTTTTCAAGAGTATGTATTCAACATGAATTCGTTTCATGTGTCAGGCTTCCAAAAAATATATTTTAACTTGATCAAATGGTTAGAAAAAAATCTATAAAAGAATAGTGTCAGAATTATATAGAAAACATTCAAAGTAACATATTAAATGTTCTCGGTGTGCAAGCATTTAATTGATAAACTTCAAACAGGATATAAGTATAAAAAACCTTCACGATCTTTATATATTTGATATGTTCAGCTGATAAAGGCGTAATTTTAGCTTATATCGTACACATCAGTATTGTCCTATTAAATAATACAATGATGCTGTTTCTGAAAGTCATACCGATAGTTGATATTTATATCTACATGTATGAGAAAGAACTGTAAATGTAAATGTGTTCAAACTCGAAATGGCCTCATTAGTCTAAATACGTGAATTTTCATAAATTATTAAGTGACATATAATGTTTAAAAAAATTATACGTTAGATTAGAACTTGAGGCATAACGATAAGATCAGGAAAAGTAATTATTATTTTAATACCTTCAGGCGTTGTCCACATATCAGAAATATTAAATATACATGCATCAATAAAATATATCAGAAAATTTGGGCAATTAATGTTAACCTTGTTGCTACTTGATGTAAAATATCCATCGAAGCATGACCTATGCATGCCAATTATATGTATACCACATGTATCAGTGAGCACATTTGATATTTTAATTCCTAAGAGAAATATCGAATGTTAGGGTCTACCACTGTTGATATATTTATATCGACATATAAATACGGTTTAAACCTGAATTGTAAAATAAAAAATTGATGCCTTGGGTTTTTTATATAACATTAAATTTATTACTTTTATATATTGTATGTGGGTCCTTAAATGTGGACTAACCTAACCTTGGCCTTTAGAAATACATTTGGGAGGGATTGCATGTAATGCTAAGCAAAAGTAGGTTGTTAAAATATTACTTTCAAACATTATAACTCTTTTATAAAACTCCTATTCCTTAACCATCCATAATGAATCAATGTAAATTACCGACATATTCGTTCCTTTTAAAAATTAACCAAGTCAATTTGTGTTTTTTGGAATTTGTAATTGCACTGCATGGATTTAATAAAAAAAACATACAATCTTGCCAAACTGAAAATGTTTGCCAAATGTTGCTAATCTTTTACGAACTGTCATCAAACGTATCTTGGGCAGTTAATTGCGTTTATATTGTTAGCTAAAAGTAGTTGAGACGTTTAGAAGGTACCCATCTGCAATAAACTAAATGTTTACTGCTGCATGCAATGCAATGGGGACTTGAATTCTGGACTTGCCATCAGTTACTTTACCTTTTATTTTCCATCTAGGTTATTCCAGTTCTTAAGACTACAAAATGCACAGATAAAGTTCCTCATAAAATTAATTCCCTTGCAAATCTTGTAAATTATCTTTAGTATGTAATCCTAACATCTAAACCTTTGCTGACAAAACTTATAAATTTATAATTGCCAGGATCTTCAGGGAATATGTAGTAGTTCCATTTGTTTATTTTGTTTAAATATATTGCATATACCTTGGATTACTACAGTGCTACATTATTATAACAATTATAAAGATATGTACAATAGCCATCAGTATTTTTTCAAGTTGAGGAGAATTACGGCATGAAGTACATTTTTTGCAAAGTAATGATTTTAATTTATTTAACTTTAGATCCTCACTGCAATTCCACATGGGATACATTCTATTGTTGGCCCACAACGCCAGCTAATCGGGTCGTTTCTATTCCTTGTTTGGAAATAATTCAAGAACTTGATCCTCACTTAGCACTTGTTAATGGTAAGTATTAGTTTAGCTCATCCAAATATAAGCAGTTTACTATATGTACATGTGTAATTTAATGGGCTATTAATTAAAAATCTATATATTTGTTCAAGAGATGCTTAAAGCATTAGAAACTTTCAAGAAACTAAATTTTAGATATTTCTGAATTGTGTTTTACTGGCAAAAACGATTTATAGACTATAGATCTTTGCCCGAAATAAACTTAAGAAAGACCACTTCTTAGTATTCAAAAATTCATACTCATATTTCTCATCCATTAAATGAACAATAACTAATGGTATACAATTGAATTTTTATCCATAGCCAGTGCATATAGGATTTGTGACGAAAATGGAGAGTGGTTGTGGGGGAATTGGACGAATTATACTGAATGTGCCATATTATTAGACAGTATAGAAGAAGAGCGTGTGGTATGATCTTTATTGTTTATTTTTTTAAAAACAAAAATGGAGAATATAAAGCAGTTTGGTACACCTATAGAAAGCAAAGTAATGTTCTAAATAGCCATGAAATCCATAGCATATACACAAAGAACAGGAAAAGATTTATAGAGTAGAAATAGCTGATTTTAAATCCAACAATACCATCCATTAAGAACGCATTTCCTTCACCGTGGTTATAGAGACGGTACTCATAACATACTATTCTACATACATTTCTGATTACTCAGAAATTAGATAACGTTTGACTTACTTAATTAAAAATAATTTAAAGTTATGTCATAAATTTAAATTTTAGTCACTTAATTTGAAATTTATTATATCCTTAAAACATTATCAGATCTCGAAGTTGAGTCATTTGTTGCGAATTTCAATTACACCATCGAACATAAAATTAATAACAACGATACAAGGATAAACATGTACTTAGATCGAACGATGTATTTAGACTACCCCGCGAGTCAAATAATAATGATCGAGCTCTCATTAACTTGCACGTCGTTCTAATTTACTAATTATATTGAAATCAATGCATCGCAATATACTGTATAAACACGCTAGTTGTGTATATAATGAGCCAGTTTATCGATTTCTTAAAGATTAGAGATAATTGCTTATCAATTTATCATTAGATGCATTTTTAAATTGGATAGGCTTTTATTTTTTGTGCTGTCATCGTTTGTCACTATCACTCTTACTCTGCAGATGCCACATATTCAAGTAATTAAATTTGATGATAATTGGTCGTTTAGGGAGAAGATACTTATAAGTAATGCATACATATATTTTCCTTGCTTTATGTTAAGCATTTCTATAATTTTAAAACTTCATACCTAAAGCAAATAATTTTGATTTGATGAACTTTTTATAAATTCTATTAAAAAGAATGAAATTCATATTATGTAAATAAATCTCATCCAATGCGCTGAACAAAATGAAGAAATATACATAAGCGTCTCCCAAACATCCATAATGACACCTGAAGAATTTTTGAAATATCCTAATTTCCATGTTAGATGTTTTGAAAAATGCTTGGGACATATTTAATATCCTTAAGAATTCCAAAAATGATATAAAATTTAAAACCATACTTTTTTCATCTTTTCTTATAAAGCTCACCAGGGAAGACATGACCGCCACCGTGGTCAGTTACATCGGTTTTATCGGTTCTCTCATATCGCTAGTCAGTCTTGCTATAGCCCTATTTATATTTTGTTATTTCAAGTAAGTATATAAGCAATTATTTTTTTCTATATAAATGAGATCACTATTACTGGCCGTGAGTTACGAAGTCATAAATCGTATTACTGTATTATCTTTTTGGGAGAAAATTTATATGTGCTATGGTATTTCAACCCTATTTTCATAAACTGATCCATAACTGTTGATGGCAAAAAGACGGAACATTTGACGACATCGTCAATGCTGCAAAATGTGTCTTCAAAAACACAACATGTTCTGCTAAACAGTTTGAGAACTTTCGTGTAGTTCGTCCTGACATAATTTGGGAGAAATTGGTTGTTAGTTGAGGACACTGTGATGGTTTTATAGTTTCTGGCACACGGTCAATAAAATTGTATTTGAACGACTGACAAACATTTATTTTTGATATATTGCAATACTTTCAGGTCATTACAATGTTGTAGGCTGTCCGTCCATAAAAACTTTTTTGTTTCTCTCATCATGCGTTTTGTTCTTATGATCATCGTCACGGAATCTTCCGTTTCCGGAAGAAGAGAAAATTTCTTCAGTGTGGTTAGTGTCTGTCTGCTTTACATGGGCACTATTTTTCGTTCAGTCAAAGGATCACATATTGCATTCTATATGGCAATTTCAGATCTCAAGCTTTGGATCAATTGCTTTCGATATCACGATAGTTTAGTCTTTCAATAAGACAATTTTGTGACTAAAGATGTACACATCCAGTTCAATGTAACTGAATAGGTCAAAATCCTTTAAACATGAGTCCTCATTACATTCGAGTTCAAATAGTGCTATATCAATAATAGGGTCGATGGTTTATTTACCTCGACATATGGGCAACAAGGAAGACCATAAGGCGTTTTTACAAAAATAACATAGGACAAACATGTGCAAATCATTGAATGTGAAGTAATCGAAAAGAAATTGGTCTTATAAGTGACATAAAGGGCTTGGAGAAAATTGATTGCAAAGCTTAATTCGCTGAATTTCTTTCTTCAAAATCAATAGGAATGGCTGTGTAAACTGATCTTAGCCCTGAAGATGTATTCAATGTTATCAAATGTCAACTGGATGTTTGTCGAGGGATTTTATCTCCACAGTCGTATTACAGTATCCGTATTCAACACAGAAGCTCCATTTGGTTTCTTTTACTTGGTAGGATGGGGTAAGATTATATTGTTTATTCAGACAAATACTTAGTTGACATTGATGTCACATATCAACTTAAATAATCGCATAGGAATAAAAGGGAATGGTCGGATAAAATAAATTGTAAGAAAGTGTTCAAGGTTTTATAAACTGATACACCAAGTACATCAAAGTACTTCTTAAGGCTTTTTGCCTTCTCGTTTTGTTTGAAGATATATTCCGGCAAAATCATAAGCAAATGATTCGAGCATATCATCAATATGCATGCTGTGAATATGGTTATGGTAACTTTGCCTTATGATAATAGAGAGTTTGAGCCAGCCAACGCCTTAACGTTAACCTTAACGGCGGGAAGGGAGGAGTCACGGACTTAACTATCCAATGAATTAACTGTACGTCATGCGCACTCGTTACGTTCAGTTAGTTCATTGGGTAGTTAAGTCCGTGGCTCCTCCCTTCCCGCCGTTAACGTTAAGGCGTTGGCTGGCTCAATCTCTCTATTTCTTACCAAATTCCCTTTAAAAATAAATTTATTGAGAATCCATGTTGGATTTATTTTATTTACCATTCCATTGCTGAGAAAATATTACTAAGCACATACAGCATATATTCAATGAGAAACTCGACCAAAGTAATGTGTCTGCCTACCATGAACAATACATTTTCATTTCCAATGTGGCCATTGTTAGTTTTTGTTAGCGGCAGAATCATGTCTTAAACCTGGCCATTAATCGTCATCATTGCATTTTAGGGTTTAGCTTCATGAAAATTTTAAGCGAATCCGTTCATTACGTGGTCGTGTTTCACACTGTTGGTTATTGCTATGCAACGTTTAATATTTGGATATGCAATTATGAAAAAGAACTTCTACATAGAGCCATTTGAGTTAGTTATAATTGTATATTAAATTGTGCACATAATATGCTTAAGCTGTTACAACCCCGCTCGAATGAGCATATTATTGCATTTTTCTTCAGAAAACCAATTCTCATTTTTCATATAGGTTTGCCATTTATAAACATTGTCGTTTGGATCATTGTGATGGAGACGCAAACTGCATCGGTTTGTTGGAAAGGTTATTCGAAATCCATGTTTATGTGGATTCTTGCAGCACCAATGTCATTAGCTTTGTTGGTAAGTATCCTATTTCAGATTTTTTGTTGCCTTAAGTTGCCATCATTCAAAGTTTTGTTTTGTTCGAAATTTCCGATTTTGCATAACCACATACAGTAATGTTCATGCAAATAGCATGGTACAAACAAAAAGTGCGTTCATTCCACATGAGCACATAAACATGCTGTAAGATATGCTATAGAACAAAAAAATATTTATTTTAATGAAACAGTCTGACATCGCAGAAGTATGCATTCCTACTGCCATTATTTTCATACAGTGAAGAATGTAAAAGGGAGTAGGAAAATGCAAAATGCAGATATAAGAGTTATAGATGCATATACACACATGTACATATATGCATCTGTAACTTTTATATCTGCATTTGAAATTAAGTCTGATTACGAATAAATGAGATTAACCTTAAAATTAACTATTTAAATTACAAATGTAAAAATTCCCTGAAGTATTCAAACAATGCTTAAAAAATACAAGAATGTTCGTAACTATGTTTGACATTTCTTATTGCATGAAAGTGTCCTCATTTTAAATACTAAGCCTTTAAAATTCACTGCAGATTAACCTCTTGTTTTTGATCAACATTGTCCGAATACTGGTCACTAAGCTGCGTGCGAATAATACGGTGGAAACTGCTCAAGTGAAGTAAGTTAATAGGATTCCGTGCAAATTTAATGCCTCGATACAACTCAAATTTAAAATGCATGACTGGTATTTTAATTTATTATATATCTGCTTAAAAGCGTGCCGATATCGATTATTTCACGCTGATAAACCATATACAAAGAGTTTTATTAGATATAATTAATTTGTCTGCTAATGTGACATGCATCTAAGATTCAATGCTTTCAATCAAATCAACTTTTAATTTTCATTCTGTCGTTATCAGAATTATCAGCACGCATTTAATATTATGCAAAACGACAGCGAAATTAAATTGGACGATTGTAGATTTAATGTGCCCATAAACAGTATACAAATCCAACTACATCATAAATTGTCATGAGAGTGGGTCATTTGGAAACAAAAGTCTACAATATTGGTTTATGTCTAGCCGTAATGAATTATTTAATTATTTAGCTGCTCTGCTATCTAATTGAATACTGTACATATGTTAAAGCTATTCAATTTCTTAAATTAGATTATATATGTATTGTATATGGAATGCTGCAACTTATACATTATTTATTGCAACTTTTTTCACAAGATAGCAAAAATAATACTTGAACTACTATGTGACATGACTCAGTGAGACTACATAGAGGACATACAGAAGAAATATATGCCTTATATATTTCAAAGACTTTTTTTTTTTAGAAATTGCCGAAATTTAGATGTGGAAACGTACGATAACATAAAAAATTCAATACACGTGGCAGTTCACAACTCTTGTATTAAAATCGATTTTTAGCTTTTTTTTTAAAAAAAAAACCTTCTTCTGTAGAAACTTGAATACAGTAATACAGCCTATGAAGCCTGTATGACTTACATGCAAATGTCATATTTAATAAACAAGGAGCATATGAATTCTACAAAACTATTCAATCATTCTCAAATTAACGCGCTGCTCTTTGCTTTTTCTGCTTTTTTCTTTTATTTTTTCATAACGTGCTACGTTGCAACAGTGGGACTTTGCAAAACACGCTTAACGGTGCAAGGTCTTTTGAACAATGCCAGTCTATAATGAAGTCCAGGAATATTTCAGGCATGGTGGCAACAAGGTACTTATAATTTACAACATGCATGTATTCCGCTTTAAATAGCAGATTAAATAAATTACAATAACAGTAAGTTAATCAAGCAAAATATATTTAACTATCCTATATATCTTGAAGAATTGTACTAATTAAATCCACACCCACAAAAACCTTAAAAATGATGACGTTTTAGAATATTAGCCATATTAGCATGGCGTGCTATAAAATTGTCGGTGATGTACCACCATAATAAAAGTTTATCAAATTGATCTACAAGGAATGTACTAGAGACAGCTGTTACTGACAATAGCAACCGTTCATACAGTATGCATGAACGTTTATAATTCACATTTACCCCTTTATGGCAGAATAATATCCACGTTATTATCAATATCGCTCACTAGAAATTCATTATTTTCAGCCTGTCAACATTCCTTGCTCTAATATTTTCTGAAATATTGTCATATTACAGATGACATGCTATCAGCGCCATGAAAAATCTATTTATAGCTATCATAATTGTTATATTTCAAGTTCATGTCCAGCATTTTAAATTATTATGTTACAACTATGTTCATTTAGTCACATTTGGAATTTTCCTCTAGCATCTGTGTTCAATGGTGACAATTTGGAAATAAAATAGTACTTTTTATCGTTGACCAATTAATTTAAATTTAACATTGTTTTATTAATCGACATGAAAGTGAGGTCGCCATATGCACATGTACATGTATATTGTCCATTATTTTAGTGTTATTTTCTGTTATATTTAAGCATAGCCCCTTCGTTGCACCAAGAAAAACAATATTTCATAAGAAAATTACACCGTGTTGTATCGGTGTTGATAGCATTTTTAAACTATAGAAAATAACGACCCAAATATCCGCATGCACAGCCAAGCATGGCAATATTACAACATTGTAACAAAACAAAAAAAGCACTGCAGCTGGTGTAGGCTTATATATTCAAAATAACTTGCATGAAAGCATTTTTAGACTGCATCCAAAATGGGAAAGTCTGATGACAGCGGTTTCATGGTTAATAGTGTATGAAAATTCTAGTTTTACATATATGACCTTCGAGATTGCTTAAGAGGAAAAAAATTTTAGTGGTTAGCAAACAGCAAACTAGTATGTTCCCTATGTTTCTCACGAACTACACCATTAGTTGTTATAAATTTAATCAGAGATTAAACGGTTTCGTTATGGAGAAACAAGCGAATGGTATTTCTACCTACTAGTATACCATTTATATTCATAAAAATAACCAAAAACGTTTGCGTTTTTTTTTTGCAGGAAGGCCATTAAAGCTACAGCAGTTTTATTTCCATTACTGGGAATAACTAATTTACTATTTTTCGTGAACCCCAAAGATAATGCCCATTTGGAATATGCCTACATCATCATTAATACGATTCTTCAGTCGTCACAGGTAAGTTACACATACAGAATGCATGTATGAACCAATTTATTTTTTCACCAAGTAAAATACTTTGTTCTTTATTTAGGGTATTTTCGTCTCCGTTTTATACTGTTTTCTCAACAGTGAGGTAAGTAATTCATTTTACAAGAAAGTTGGCTCAACTAGCAAATGATATACAATTTCCTCCATAATAATAATAAGCAAAATAAGAATTGATATGCAATAAAGTACATGCATAGTGCTGATCATACGGTCATACGACATAAACAACCAGCTTAAAAACAAAGTTCTGACAATATTGTACAATTCTTAATTTCAGAAATGTCTATTAGAGATCTCTACCATGATCTGAGAATAATATAAACTAGATTTCCATTATAGGATATCTGATATCATGAAAACCGTATTTTTGGAATTTTCAGGTTCGCTCTGCAATAAAAAAGAAATATGTCAGGCTGATGCTTCAGAAAAATCCAAACAGTCGTCGTTTTGCGAGAAGAAAATATTCAAGGACCTCATCATTCTTTTTATCACAATATGAGGTAAGAAAATATTTGAAAAATGTTAATTGCAACTTAAATGAGGAGAAAGCGAGCAATATACCATTGCTGAAACTCGTCCTACCATTTTTTTTTTCATTTGGAGTTTTCTGTTATTTTATTTTAAGCCTCCAGAAAAATAATCTTTCGCATATTATCAACCACGAAAAACATAGTGAGTTATAGTTATTTTTATCTCATTGCTTCGTTTATTTAATAGCGTTTTCGCTTTGCTGAACTAAGAAAAAGCTGTCTAAAAATCATATTGAACATAAATGATGATAGGGGATAATGCATTTACATTATCTACAAATTTAAGGTCCTGATACCCCCTATTACCCCTATGGTCTCTATTGCCCCTATGGTCTTTATTGCTTGTCATGCTTTTAACAATTAACAACAACTTGGAAATTATTATGGAATAAGATTTTTAATGGATATTTAAAACAAAGTCTCGTACTAATTAAGTTTTAATTGTTGAAAAACAAGAAAGTAAATACATTTTTAATTAGCTACGTGATTTTAACATAATGTATTCAACAAAGGGAATCACCAGTTAGCAGCTGTTATCTCGTAATAAATTATACTTCCTAATTTATTAAGCAATTTTATCTCAGTGTGAATCTACATAAATGCAGTAGCTTCTGAGTTATAAACTAAAACACCATGTAAGCAATTTCTTAAGGAACTAATTTAGTCGTTGATAGCAAACTTAACATAATCCCAAAGATAATATAACCGTGAGTGTAATTAAAATAATGCGAATTTTATTTAAATTGTTTGGAATGGATAAGCTATTTTGACAGACCCTTTATGCTGCATATCACATACAACCAAATTTCATGTTGATATGCTACTAAATAATCCCGATTAAAAACCTAACTATCAAAGTCCAAATAACTAATTATGACATTAATTAATTAATATATATTGTAAATAATTGCTTATAAATAATACAATTTATTATTAATTTCAGATATGCTCAATGGCGAATCACAAGTCTGTCAGATCATTGGATAACAGTCCAGGGACGCTATGATGGTTTGAAATATTAGGATTTTAGCAAATCAAGATTGAAGAGCGAAAAAATCATCGAAAAATTGTCTTCATCGAGAGTTCCATCAGTCCATTTCTACTGATCAAAACAACTTATGCCTCGAGTGAAGGACAAAGATGAAACTTAATCCTTGGCGACGTATATGTTATTGGAAAAATCCCAACATGGAAATGAAATACAAGTCCAAAATAACGTATCTCCAATTATATTGATATTTCAATCGAAATTGGATTGGCCTTTGGAAAGTGGAAACTATGTGTATTGTGCTGTTACGTTCAAATTTAAGTGCAGTAGAAAGTGGATGAACTACCGAGTTTGATGTTTTCATGCAAACATACGGTGAAAACGGAAAATCTATAGCATCGTTAGAGATCCTATTTGTCCACAAATTTTTCATCATAACCTTGTTTTGCTAGTTTTCAAAATATTATTGGATTCCTTATTTATATGGTTTTCAATTTTACTTTTCAACTTACAAACGATACTTTAAATTATTGAAGCTTAACGAGATTTGCCCCGCAAGTTTCTGAAAATCTCTGCAATTTTGTAATCTTCTATACTTTGGGGTTTTAGTTCTCTTACACAGTACATCATTCAGATATTTTTATTTAAGCGCATTTAGTAATGCATGTATAAAACCAACTTGCCCCTATAAATAGGCAAACACACAATACACGGTGTTGTGTGAGATTGCTTACATCAAGGGGCAGTATGAAGTTCGAGGCAAATTGAATTGTCGAAAAAAATTATAAATTAAAACACAATAAAAATATAATTTTACCAAAAGGCTTAGACCATTCACTAGGTCTAGGATTCAGTTATTTTAGGATGCACAATGTGATCAAACGTCATTCAAGGCCAAAAAAATCATCCATTGTTACAGTTCCTGACATGTGTATATTTTCATTTAATTCATATCGTGTATATAATGTACGTACATGTATCTGAAATTAAAGATACATGCATTTTAATCACTATTCATGTTTATCACAAAATATTCATCGAGGCTACATTTATAATTTTATTGATTTAAGGCCAAAGTAAACCCACAAGTGGTCCTAAACCTGCAAACAAACAAAAATGTCCCATTGTCTGTTGTTAGCGTTTTACACAATTTACTTTGGCCTTAAACGATAACATTTTTCAGAGGGTTTTCTTTATCCAATATGCACCAGTACAAAGATGTAACAGACGTTTTATTACTAGAAAAATTGCATAATTTTAAATAAAAGTTCTCACTTACTGTGCAGTGAGTATGTAAAAATGCTTATTATTAAAATAGGACAACATTCGAATATCAAAGCAATTTTTAGTTTCATTGTCTGTGTTGATCCTCAAAATGCTAAATGCTCAAAACAAGCGATTTATCATCGTTTTATGTATATGTTGGCCGGTGTTTATTTTGCGCATGCCTACGTACTGTATTTATATATTGTGACGATATTTTAAAAAACGTCGGTCATGTTATACAGTGTATAATCCTAAGTCTATCAAATGTATCATATATCCAATTGTGGTAAATTAAAATCTTTAAGTTAAGTCAACTTGTCGATTACAACTGAAAATTTATGAATCCATAGCAATGAACAAGCGTATTCACGTTATTTGCGGATGAAATATTTGCACTAAAAATGTATCAACAATTTCTTTAAAAAAAACAGTATGTATTGATATACTGTAATGAGTTTCTGTGCTTACTGATAGTAATTTACAATTATAATGGCATTAACTTTCCTGGATATCTTTTTTAAAACCTCGTTCTACGTACGTCATATTTATATGATGATAGATTTACCAAAATTACATTTGGAAATAACTCAATATAAATAATTATACGAGGTGTTTTGCCACCACTTACAATTTCAGATTTCCATGAACTTTACCCTGAAATTTATCGTGGCACGACTATATTAATAAAGTTATCAAATCCGTAACCAAACGATGAGAATGATAACCTAGAATCTATCGACACCCTGCAAACAAATCTTCAGCATGATATTTCTGCAGAGGCTCCTGTTGACAACATTGAGCAACTCGATTCCAACTATTTTTTGCGAGGGTGTTTCAAAAAAGTGAATTACGACATTATTTCGCCACCAATTGGTTGATGAGTTGTCAAAGAGTTTCTTGTTTAAAAATCGTGTTGGAGTGAATTGCAATTTAAGAATCGCAGAATCATCCACTAAAAGACCTTGGATGTTATTTATACCATCTCGTATTGAAAATGCGTTAATTTAATGTACCTGTGCTCGTGATTGTATTAATTTTATACCTTTTAACACCTTATGCCTAATGGCGAACAACTAGAAATTATTCTGAGAAGAAATAAAATGCTAATGGGTCGAAAAATACGTCTGCATTAACTGTGTTTAAAACAGAGCTGTTAATAGTTAACGGAATAGTTAAAAGAACAGGTGAGTTGCACCATTAACAAAGGAAAGAAAATAGGCAATTAGCATACATAGGTGAAACAATTTTATATACAACAGGATCTATTAAATCTAGTTAAATCTAGTTAAATTTCCAAAATAAACCGTATAATTCAGGATTCGTCCTTATTCGCTTTATTAAGGAATACATCCGCATGGAGTTTCCACTGCAATAATGTTAACAGTAATAACATTAATTAATTGCTGTACAATAAATTATCTTCAGTCATAAACATTTGGTAAATTCAACTCTTTGAAGTTAAGTTGCATTTTATACATTGTTTTATTAAAAACTGATGTGTGGTTCAGTCAGTGGCGGCTCGGTGCAAAAATTAGTGGGGGTGCTGCGCCAGAAAATGGTGTGCGCATGCGCGGGAGCGATAGGGCTCTCTCCCTCCCTCCCTCCCAGCCTAGCGTTTAGCTTCCTGTGAGCGCAAGCGCACACAGGAAGATCCACGCCACTGGAACTGTGAAGCTCACAGTTCCATACAAAGGTTTTGTATAAGCTGGGGGTTCCCCAGTGGGGGATGGCTACTAGTTATACGTATATACACTAGTACAAGTTTAAAGAAAAAAGGACTCATTGAGTCACTATATTAAATTTATCGGTAATATGAAGTGGAAATAGGGGGTGCTGCAGTTCCACAGTACCTATACGAGAGCCGCCACTCACAGCATGGTTCTGTCAGCGTAGAAATGAATTAGTATAGTTCATTGATATGCCAGAAATATAATTGTACAGATGCTCTATATGTTGAATTTACAGATTAGCAAGGTAAATCATTAAGTACATTTTTAGCATAAAAATTAAACACCTCAACCATATAATTTTCCAATAATTAAAATATGCTCACAATAGCATGCGTACGATTTTCAATTCGAAATAGATTAATATTTGCAGATGTGTTGGACTATGTTGGATTTCGATCAAAATCCCTCTGTGAATAACTATTGAGAATACTCGTATTTGCAAACATATTTTTAATACGTCCTGAGATTTATCAGATAATGGCTTGTAAACATTACTTGCACTACTACAAATATGCGGATATCATATTTTCTTTGACAGCAAGTGCAAATGTAAATATTATCTTTTCGAGGTAGGTTTTGGATATAACATATATTTGAAAAGAGCTTGTATTAAGTAACATATCCCTCATGGAGAAAATAGGGAGGGGAGGGGAATTGCTTAAAAAAACCACGAGTGGAAAAATACAGAAAACTAAAAGAATTAGTTCAAGCAAACAAATACCGAAAAGTTACAGTGTGGAAAATATTGATGATTTCTAGACGATTATTGAAATTTAAAAGAAAAAAAACTGCCACTGTCCAAGTTTAAGGTTACCAATGTAAGCAAATTATTCTACCTGTTGCATATTGATCAAATTTAATATCTGTTAACTATTCTAAAATATATTTTTAAAAATTGATATTTTTTTTTGAATCAACGCTTTTTTTCTGTTGAAGAGAAAAGTTGCATTTTATGAGTATATCTAAAACAAAGTAGTAAAACTTAGAACAATAGACTGTTTTAGCATGTCACGCATTGAACTACCCAATGACCTAACTGAAAGTAATGGGTGCGCATGCGTGGTTCTTCCCTTCCCACCGCTAACGTTAAGGCAAGTATAAATACGTGTGGCATGCTAAAACTGCCTATTAATTCATTTAACTTCAGCAGAAGCATTTTTAAATACATTCAAATTTAAAACTGCAATCTGAAATGCATTTTTTCAAAAATCATGCACTTGTTTTAATTAAAAATTAACAGCTTTCAAATCTTACACATGGAACACATTTTTATAAAGCGTGCATTATAAAGAATATAAAACGCTTTTAAAAAATCTAAGCTGACCACTCATAACAAGGTATCCCTACAGTAGCTACATCTTTATCACGGAGCGGTACATATAACAAAATCTGTCACATAACATATATTCTTTGTGGGTTAGCAGACACCAATGAGGAGAGGTCATTAAAAACCCCAAATCGAAATGGAAAATTTTGAAGGTCTAGCGTATTTTAATTTTTTTTATTTTTTATATTCCACGCCTAAATTTCTGTCTGCATTTCAGGGCATTAAAACGACACCTACCAAATAGTATACTTTAATTAATCTAGCTCGTAAGTCTGCGAGTTCCAAATTACCAAAAGATAAGATTGGACCAATAGAATCGTAGCTATACCATTGTCTAAACTCGCAGTTGGTCGATACAGCCGATCTCACAACACGCCATGCTTCCAGCTTTAGCTTTTAAGCTTTCTACTGTCGTTTTATTACCTTCTATTTATGCAGATTATAAATACCCCATAGAATCATATATTCCAAAGTAATGCAGCCCAATTTTTGCAAATCCTTAAGTAAATTCAATTAGTTGCATGTCAATACAGGTGTTTGATAGCGCGTGTGTATAACTTCACAAACTATGTAATTTCGGGGGAAATCCTGGGTGTGACCATTGGTGTAAGCCTGCGATGGGACGACAAACAATCCCCTGAATATGATCAGTTTCAAGGTTGCAACCATAGTTTGCTTTATAAACTGTAATACTAAAAAGCATATGCAGTTAAAAATCTATAACCGCAATTTACAGCTTGGAATAAATTAAGTGCAATGGTGCTCACGTCAATATATTCAACATTTTCCTTTTTCTTTTTTTGTTGAAAATTTGAATACATCTCAAAATGTCAAAAGGTTTCTCATGGCGCCATCTTAGCATAAAAAAATTAAGTCAACTTATCAGTGTTGCCATTTGTCCATAATACCACACCTCCACACAAGTTTCACCATTTTGATTCCAGAGAGCAAATGAAAGTTAAGACGCATATTACAGTACATTCAGATTACCTTTAACTTTAACAATATGTCCTAACTGTGGTGGACTGGCCAGGGTAGTTAGTTTTCCCGATGATAAGTAGGGCTCTAATGAATTTCCACCTTAAAGATTTCAACCATTTACTTAAAGTTCAAACAAATATACTCCACTTGCGTATTTTTGAAGATTGTATTTACCATATTTCTTATAAAGATTTAATGATAGCCCTTATACATAGCTTCAATGAATGAGTTCCCTATTTTTCTTAAGGGTGGCAAACAACATTTTTCGAACCATTCGCTACTTTGTCCAAAGTGTCCCAAGTCTTCTGTTTCAAACAACAACGTTTCATCAAAAGTATTTAGGCGGCCATATTGCAGTGACAGTTTAATTAATGGCCTAATGCCTTTACCATTAAATGCCTGGTACAAAACATACAAAAATACCATGGCCATGCTAACTGTAATTCAAATAAGTCACAAGTTTATTCATTGTTTGGGCGAAGTGGGGGTGGAAACAAGACAGCATGCAATTGTGTTTGATGGTATTGTATGCCAATGGTGATATTTGATTGAGCACATGCTCAACCATTAATACAATTTTTGAGCACATCACGCCGTGAGCACACACGGTCAGATGGTGCATTACTACTCTTGAAAACGTGTCTTGGAACACATCCTAAACGAAAATTCGTATACCTTTAACTCGAAGGTTGTGTTAGAAAAGCCTTGAGCATTCTTTGTATAAAAGAACGGTTGGAGAAACAGTTTTTTTCTGTGATAAATTTTAAATTATTTTCTTGGACCAACCAGCAAATTAGTTCACGTGATTTTGGCAATCAAGATCCCCTTAAGGGAGCCTAACTGTATATCATTTCGGTCTGTCTGTCTGTTGGTATTCACAGACACTTCCCAACGCTTCTAAACTCATACATTTTAACCAGACCATGTGATTCGTGCATGAACATCGACCATTTTAGTGTCTGGAGATAGGAATGATTTGTATGCGTGTATGCACATCTGTTCGGTGATCCGACAAAACGGTACAAGAGCAGCCATCCTTGGATTGTCATTTGAAGTTGACATTGCCTTGCCCTAACTCGAGTACGAAAGCAATTTTACAGCATCAATCACATGTAATACCTATTGGGCGTAGTACATAACATGTATTATTACCATGGAAAATAGGTAGTATGACCTAATTTTTCTAGAGAGGCAGACGCTAAACTGATCAATGGAAGAAAACTGATGGATGGCTTAGAAAGACAAGGGCTATAACTAACAACCTATTAACGGCACATAAGACCCTCATCATTATGAGATAACTGAGGATCCTTAGTCTGTTACTAACCTTCGTTTCAGTGGTTCTTTAATATGCAACCTCTAGACAAGATTAACATATTTTTTCTTGTGCATAAGTGAAATGTGCAGTTTAAAGCGAATTAGCTTGCACCATTGTTAAGTGCTTTTAAGTCATTCATCAGGGCTATTAATATGATTTAATATTGTTGTACTGCATTATACCGTTTACTCCAATTGTTGAATGAGTCGATGGCTCATGAGAGGGCCTCCAGAAAAGATTCTTATAGATTATTTAAACAATGCAAATTTCGCAAAGTTAACTGGGGCCAATCTTCCTGATTTTTTTTTCTTGTTTATCCATTATGCAAGATTTATTTTGGATTTAATGTTGCAGTCATTGTGAACTTTAAAGTACAGTATACGCATTTCAACCAAGTTAAATCCCCAAACTGCCATTATGCCAAGAATAATTGTATTGTCAGTGAGTTCCATTTTACATTTGTCTAAACTTTTACCAATTTAAATGCAATTTCACACGCTCGTAGCTAAATTTAATTTACAATGCTGTTTTACGTATGAAGCTCGTGAATAAGGTCTCAACAATGGATTTACAGCATCAGAGAAGGATCCGTTTACTGAATGCCTGGAGCTACATTCCATTATACGATTGTAAATAAATTCATTACAGATTGTTGGTAATTAAATCAAGTCACTGTATTTTATGATAAAATTAGACGAAAGCAATGTTACTGCAAATGTAAACAAATTACATAATAAGTGAGTTGAATGCTATAAAACTACAAATGTGCAACTACTGAAATCATATAATATAATTAAACACAAAGAAGTAGTATTTCAAGTTAAATATAATGCAATACTATCCGTAGTCTGAGTAATTAGGAAAAGTAGGCCAAGATATACTGGATTGCAATGTGAAAATTGGGCCTATAAAAGATAACTTGGAAGATGACACTAAAATATACTGTTTTGTTAAGAATATATCTTTGAAATAGCGTTTGTACATTAGTTGGAGATACAAAAAAAATGATGGACTACATTTTTCTATGTCCAATTTTTTTGGAACAGTAAATACGCTCTTATTCCTTTATATTTCAATATTTTTTAGGATTTTCTGCAAAACCAAACAGATAAAAATTTAGAACTGGGCTGTCCAAATAAAAGCCACGAGTAAAGGTCGAAAGCAATAAAAATAATGAAATGGTTGCCATATATATAGGTAGCAACGATTGCAAGAAAATACACGTATGTTGATACGAAATTTGTATTAATTAAATAGACGATTGTAGATCCTAGGCAGAATTTCCAAAACTGAAAAATTAATAATGTTTTGTTAAGATTGTTCATATTGTAAGAGTTATTTATAATTGCCACACAAAAAATGCACATGAAATATGAATGTATGTAATTAAATTTAAGAAACGCTGTCAGTGTTATACAGTGTATTAACGAGGATGGATATATATACTGCATACTCTTATGTATATTGTATATGGCTACCGTATATGTAAATTTAAAAACCCTCTCAAATAATGTAATGAAGGCGTATGATATTCCGTAATTGCATTGGTATAAAGCAGGGCAATGCTACAATACCGCATACATCAGAATTGACAACAACCGCAGCTAATTATATTAGCTTGAATTACGCAATTATTTGTAGATATGCGCATTTCGAAGGTAATTGTCATGCAGAAGAAGCATATAAATGATATCGGATTTCAGAATATATATATGTAAATATAATTTCAACCTCCATGCATTTTTTGACACTGATCTGCAAATGTCAAAAATAATAATATAGAATCCCATTAATTCCGTTACTAGATCTTTATATGGTGCAGAAAGAAAACCAGATTATATTATATCTTGAAACATAAGCAACATAAAATCAGCAGTAAGCCTCTATCATAAAATATATCTGCAATACGTGTGCAATTCGTCGGAGATTCAGTTTCGAATATTGAATTTCAAAAATTTGGGAAGTTGACGGAGAACAGGATACTGTTCGTTTATTTTCAAAATTTTCGTGGTATACAAGTATTAAGAAAAAATTGTAAACAATGTAGATAAAAACTTAACGCCATGATGCAATGAAAGTGAGAATCAATAATTCATAAAGTGAATTCAATGAAGAGAAAATTAGGTAATTTTTTTTTAGATTATTATAGTTAATGAGGTCGATTTTGTCAGCATACATGTAATTTCATTCTCATATGTTTGAGACAAGTTGGTTTCCATTATACATAGGTAACTTGACATTCCGTGTTATTCCCCTCGGTATAATCAAATATTGATACTATATGAAAAACAAGGAATTGCAGAAGTCTATGTAAGTTCGTACAAGTACTCGCAGAAGAAAAAACCCACTTATCTTGATTATATAGACCAAATTTTGTAAAAGAACTTATTTCAAGAAACTAACAGACAGCAAAGCGCTTTTCGTCAGTATAAAAAACCCAGGAGAAACCATTGTATCTAAACACACGAAAAAATGGTGGTTCTAATGAGGATATTAACCCAATCTTCAGTAATCTAAGAAGATCGTGTAACAATCTTCATGACAAATATGAAACCATGTAGTAAAATATACAAGGTGCCCAATTTGAACTTAACAAAAACTACTTATTTGACACAAATATTGCAATTTTTATTTATTGTAAAACATACAGAATTGTCTCTTTTACTTGTATTTTAAATATTTTTTTAGATTGTCAGGGACTTTATGGATACACTGAATTGGCTTCTAAGAAGAAATTACTCTTGCAATCTGTGTGCACATATAGTCTTTCTGGCTGGAAATTTTATCTTAGTGATTTCTTAAGTTTAGAAGGCTTATGTACATTAAAATGCTGTCGTTAATTTTCATGAGCTAAGTTCTACGCAGTTATCTACATAAAGTATAGAATCCAGAAATTAAAATGCTGATATATTTTCTATTAGTACTTTCACGTATAGAAAAGTAAAATACGAAGACATTTTTTTTTCAACAAACCTCTTCCGCACAGAATAGAACAGCGCTGAATGAATAAAAACTACCTTTTCCGCGTAAAGAAAAAGGTCCATATAAAGGATCCATATAAAGTTAGTCGTACATATGGGAATGCTGCTAGCATTCAAATTTACGCTCCCAAATCTAATTTAAATCCCATATAAACTGCCATCAAATTCATATCAACAATTTCCTCAACGCTATTAACGCAAGCTATAACAAGCCTTGCTCCAATGCTTCAACCGACTTAAGATCACTTGGTATTCAGTACAGGTCCACGAAAATACTTCCTCCAAACTCCATAAAAGCATTGGTTATCCGGAAACCTATTGCCCCTGAACGTGACTACTACACCAAAACAGTTGTGTATCACTATGGACCAAATGCAAGAAACAGATAAATAACAATAAAAAATGCATAATGAACATTGAAAGTCAGTGACAACGATTTCTAAAACTTCCATCACCAGCGTGTCATCCTCAAATTAATATTTCAAAAATATTCAGAAAATGTGAGAACAAGTCACTAACATGCAAGACAAACTCTACGAAAAATATAACAGAACTAATAGTAATCATCATGAAAACTGTCTGTATAATAGTAAAAAAATCCGTTGTTTCGAACTATTTCAGCAACTATCGGTTATAGGTCGAATCGGTAGTATAAATATTGCAAAGGTACCACAAATTAGTTTACAGCTTTCGATTCATAAATGGCAAATGAGTACATCAGAACCATGGCGGACTAGCCAGGAGACAATTTGTTACAAATGTTACTGATCATTTAATAGCTTAATAATAGATTTAAATATACATTTACTTTAAAAATAGTTGTGGGTAGGGCATCGGTTGTACCCTGGCAACCAATACGTTTATACCGAGTCCGCCATTGATCAGAACATTATTTAAAAATGTGTCTGAGATAATGTGAATATCCTCTTCAACGTTTGACCACTTTACCTAAATGTATTCATGGTGGCCACATGTTTTTTTATAATAACTGTCTATTACCTCCACTTATTAACCTCAAACTACTATAACTAAGATTTATAATTGATGAGACTAAAACTGTCCCTACAAAACATCAAACAAGTCATCAAGATTGTCCAAGATTAGACATTCGTTGATTCTGATAATCGAAGTTCTGTTAACACCAGAGAGTAGTGAAAGTTAAAAGTAGGTAGTTGCAATGAGTGACAAATTGGATCATGGTTATTTTTTTAGAAATTCCTTGAACGATGCTTTGCATACCTAATGTGGATTCGCATCACATACCATCACGCGATCTTATAGCGGAAATGATCAATGGGCATTGCACTAATGGCATACACCCAACCAAATCCATACATTTCTGAAAGGAATACAAGCAGAATACAACACAGAGCATTCTTAAATAACAAAAGCTTTTCAATAGTATCAATAGATGGCACTCCAATGAGGTCAGTAATCCCTAGCAAAATTGTTTGTACGTCATGTATCGACCTTCCTACTAAAAACCTGTCAGTTATTACGCATTTAATCATATTCACCAATAGGGCTTACCAGTGGTTCACCCTGGTGCCTGTAATTGGTGGGCTGCATACTGCATAGTTGAGAAATTAAAAAAAAAATACCAAAACTGCTTACAATTAAGAAGCAAGTGTTCAATTAGCCCTGTTAGTGGGCGATGTTTTCCCCTTTTCGTTATTAACACTGGGTTTATTGACTTATCCTCCAGTGCCAGAGGATAAGACCAACTTCCGCTAAATGTTGCAGGATCCAGTGTTCTCTTTGGGTGAATGGCTCCATTACTGCCATTCGTGAGCCGAATTAATCCTTTGCTTTTGTTAAAATTAGAAAGGCAGAAGACGGCTAATTACATTTGTCTGGAAACGAGATAGCCGCAACATCTGATGTTGCAAGGCTGCTGACACTAATTCTCAACCAACGATTACATGCATCAGAAGCGGAGCCATCCAAACTCCTGTAATGGAATATGACACCAACACCATGTTTCATTTACGTAGGCTATACAACGAGGTAATTTTGGCCTTAAGGAAATGCCTTAATGCTTTCACTTGTATGTATGAAAGAGAAAAAAATTAATATACAGTATGTGTGTCCTATTGTCACAAAATCTAGATTACAGCAAATTGAATGGAAGTGGTCTCAATTTCTTGCAAGAACACTAATGTTGTTTTTCATTTTTAGGTCTGTTGAAATGTTTGCCATTGCAATAGAATGTCTACTTAAACGCTTATAGGCAATCTTCTTTAGGGACAATTTTTTGGGTTAATGTTAACTCTTGAGACGCCGCTCAGGTGACATCACAGTAGAGATCAAAAATACGTGTTACTTAGCCGTCTTCTACATTTTAGCCGATGGAAAATAAGCCACATTAGACCTATTTAAATTGTGGATATGCAAGTATGGTAGACACAAGAATATATCGTTGATATCCAATCTATGGGGTTTTATTACAGTCTCAGACTGGATAAGAATGTCCTTCTCACCACAAACATGAATTTATTGAAGCTATTAATTTTGCGCCTTAATAACACTTATGAAAGTGTTTCATTTTGTAACGTTTTTGCTTTTCAGGAAGTGGAACCATACATGACGGGAATAGCTCCTTTATAAAGCAGTGGACATCGATCGCCTATTCTTTACAATCATTTCCTCAATTTATCACAAATTTGCTTTGTTTTAAAAGAAAGTCTCAACCAAAGTCTGCTACGTAATTTCCCTCCAGCAATACTTAATCAAACAATTAATGTATGTCGACACCAAGCAGTCATGCATGAGCAATGGTTATTTGGTGACTAGGCTATTGATTGTGGCTTGCGGCATATATAACTTCAATTAATGAGACCATTATGATCTGGTGTTTCTACGAAATGTGGGAGGTTTAATGTTACAGATTCTTCCTCATCCATGGTGACTCCGTGTAGTTGTGAAGATGACATTTCAAAAATACTCATCTTGAACTCTTGTTAGCGATTCGTGAAACTGGTTTCACTTTTGTTACAATTCAACGCACACACTGACATAGCTTAAAATGTATGTAAAATAACTCATATTGCACGAGTATATTTTAAAAATAGCATTAATACCATAGTTTAATGAATCTACTATTGCCAAAATTGAATTAAACCTGCAGCATTGAATAAATTTGGCAGAAACAAAGTTTCTGAATATCAGAATACATCACATTTCAGATTGACAGACAGTACAGTTCGTTTTTTGACATTTATGCCTATTTGGTATGATTACCTAAAGCTCTATAGCTACAGGAACATGTGTGCTATGAGATTGTGTCAAGAAAACGGCATACATTCGGTTTATGTCAAACGTCATCTGTCTAAATTCAATGGAATATGTAACCCCTTCCAATTCAATGGTTTCTATAAAGCCACGAATTTTGAAAATAAAAGAATAAGTTTAGATCTAGATATAGATATATTTGTTCACGTCTCTTGAATGTACTGTGTTTTTTTTTGGTTTTTTTTGCAAGATGTGTTTAAAAAATTCATGGCCCAGTACAACAAAAACAATCTGGAGACAGTTTAATATTGTATAGTTGTTATAAGCTGTTCTGGCGCAATACGGCCACGTGAAAATGAACGAAAGATGATTGGGTCGCTGAATACTTTATCTAAAATGTTCTTAATAATGTGTGAGGATTGAGTTTGCTTTTGTTGTACATGTTGCGTAGAAAACTTTAAATTAAGAGAACATATCCATCAACGCGATATTTGTCTCATCCAAATCCTCTTTATAAATATATATACATATATATAGCCACATTAAGTGGAAGTGAAACTTCATAATGTCATAGTTTGTGTTCAAAATATACGAGTGTATCTTGAAATGTTTTTAATAAAAGTTGGTATATTCCCATCCTTATTCAAATGGTTCTTTTATGTTGATAGTGGGCACATAACGCACATTTCCATATATTTTTAACAATGTAAAAGTAATATTGTGATTTCATAGATCAAATCATTTCATAGAAAAATTGAATATATTTTCCAATTTCTGTTTTGTTCAAATAAATGAATTACACAATAATTCCAAGCTATCAACCGCAAGATCATGAATGCTTCAAAAATGTGGATCTAAATAAAAACTATCGTTACATTATAAAAAAATTAAAACAATAATAAAGCTTTAAAAGTTATTCAAGTAGCATATCTATGATAGATTTGACAAGTTTTTACAATGCACTCCGAATAATAACGTGAATAATAATAATAATGATAATAAACTTTTTAAGTTGAATTAATATGGCATAATTGAACCACATTCCACATTTTCCAATGTGGCTACATTATCCGGAATGGCATATATTGATAATTAACGAGTTCCATCATAAGTGGTCAGTGGTTTGTAATAAGTCAAGCGAATAAGTTTAACGACCAGTTTATTTTAATTTTTCAGAAGCACTTTCAGGTTCTGGATAACAATTTACAGAACAATTAACACAATTTTTCACATAAACCTATATCCCTTAATACGCATATTCCCTCTTTCCACATTCATAAAAACAGGAAAGAAGAAACTAAAACTAAAGAGATTCAGTAAAATTTGAAGTACAATTTACAGATTCTTAAAGTCCACGTCGTAAAACTTATTCGTCTGAATTATGTAACGACAATAAAACAATTGTGAACATCTCTTTTGGCATAATGAGCATACGGTTAAAAGCGAGCGGATCTGAACAAATGCATACTTTGCATGTATATTGGAATGCGTGTTTAGGAAGCATCGTTCAAAGCTGGCGTCTACGTTTATAAAATAAACCAGTTTCCAAAAGAGCATCGGTGAGGAGTTTTCATAGAAACAGAGAGAGAAGCAGATGCAAGATTTTCAGTTCCAGCTTCATTTATTTATATCATCACATTCTCGGTGAACGTTTCAGGCCAATGCAATTTGAGAGAAACTAAGCTTTTTTTATGCCCAATGGAAAGTGGATATGGACCGTGAAAACGTCAAAGATGTAAGTCTATGTAATATCTTCCGATTCTTGAAGAGAGAGAAAAAATGAAGTCCATGTCCCCCTTTGCCTTTGAACGCATCGTGAAAAATCGCGAGCCTCGGTCTGCCCACTCGCGATATACAGTCGCGACCGTGTCACTCGTCGTCTGTCAATAAAACTGCTTTCCGTCCTTCGTTCAATGTTATCTGGTGTGGGGGAAACCACGTGGCCAAGCAAGCACCTACCTGTAAAGCAGACTGGCGAGCTATGCTCTTCTTCAGTTCACTACAGGTAGTCGCTATCATTAGTCCTGCTGCTTGAATGCCAGTGCTTAAACGAGTGCAACCAATAGGAGAGACCGGCAATCTGTTTCTGAATCATGTAAACATTTGTATTGAGCAGAACAGTTTCTATCTGAACCACTTGAAGGATTCTAACCGCACAACTTGGGGTTCCAACAATACCATGTGATTTACTGTTATCATTGCAACTTGTCCCTTTTTTCCCGCTTTGTGACCATGCACATGTGAACTTGTCCACGCAACCGACGATGCAAAACCTAACTGAAAGTGTTTTGAGGACAAGCTCCAATTTCAGTTTGACTTTCGAGCAAAATAAGCGTTTGGAGAGTGTAGAATCACTAGAAGAATTGAAATGCTTACAGACGTTTTGGACTACTCCTTATCCCGAAGGTAAGATTTTTTTTTTTTTCTCTCAAAGGGTTTTTGCTGTATTATTGGATATGTTTCGGCAAACCAATGTTTTGGTGGTAATAAAAGTACCCTTACTGTAATATTTATTGGAACAAATGAGGGCAGGGGGTCAATTACCGTTTGATCAATGTTAACTGCTTTGTTAGAAGGGGTGTTGAAGTAGATTTGTATAAAAATGAGTTCTCATGAGCAGTCATCAGCTAAAAAAACCTCCTATAAAACCAAATCAATTAAAAACACGGTGGGTGTTCTGATTTTGGTAAATTTGTAGTTATTTTCAAAACAAAATGCGTTTTTGTTTCTCGAAGGGAAAGTATTGAACACATTATTCAAGACATACTTGTTAGGTCGGAACCAGGGCGGGAAAGTTGTATTTGATCATGGTCTCGCCTTGTATGAACATCTGAAAATGGTCATTTAAAAGATAAACAGGCAGACTGGGTCAGCTACAAAATTTACATCATGCTCTTGAGCAAAATAAAGAAGTAGCTGCTATTTCTTAGTTCAGTTGTTTCTTGTTTGATTCGTATACAATGAATGAATGAACCTGCACTTGACAAATGGAGTGAAGATGTGTTCACATATTTTTGGTATACTAGATTGGGAACACATATTGTCTTACTAAAATAGGTAGTCAACGTGTAGAAATATAAGTGTGCCAATTGTGATTACTTTTTCCATTTAGAAACTATCGTGTTGTTTGACATAAAAATCATGGTACCATTATCGAAAAAATGGCTTGATCATATATTTGAAACCCCGATTATATACTTGAATCGTAACAAGTACATTAATACCACATTGACTTAACATTCCCAATTTGTAAGTACGAATTTACAGTGAGTTTTCGTGGGTTATATAACGCCTAAAATCCTACCAATATTTTCGGCCTATTATTTCTGTTGAATGGACGATTCTTATAAGTATTCCATAGGCAATCTCTAAAACTAGTACTAACGAGAAAGTTCCCTTTCCTAACAAACAAGTTTTAAATCTTAATGACTCGAAAATTGATAAATAATAAGGCGTTCGATGCCTATAAACTGTCCAAATTTGAACAAGGAAAATTCCTGCTTAGGCAGCACACCTATTTTCCCAATTAATTGCGACACATATGCATCTCGGCAAAGTTTGCAAATTGCCTTCTATAAGTTATGTTAAATCAATAAAGAACCTATTATTTACTCGCACTACTTAAGACGAACCTTCACCCTACAGGCGAGATTTAAGCGTTCATAAACTATAAACTCTACAGATTAGAAAAGAATCTCCTTCAGCCTATTGAAAATCCCTCACAATTTTTTTTCTTAATAATAAACTATATGAAATCAGGTATTGAAATTTCCCAAAGCCATGCTTAAATTGCGTGGGACATTGTTTTTAATTACGTAATGGAAGTATAGTTATTAATTGCTGTTTATAGTAATGGTGAACTAGATCAAAACTTAAACGTATTATTTAATCTTCAGCTTGAATCTCTGTCATTATTACTGCAAATCGTTCGTATTTTGCAATAGCTCATGAAGCTAAAAAACAAAACTGCTATCAAACATTAAAATATGAAAAAAAAAATTAAACATGCCAAGCCTCGTAAATTAATTATTTTCAAAAGGGGGCTATTGTTAATTGACTGTAAATTGTGATGATATTGCGGGACCAGAGTTCTTTGTGGGAAAACAACTTTTACAATCTGTACCCCTATCTTGTTGGTGCAACTATAAGTGTTTTTTTATTGGAAAGTGCTACAGAAACGGTTGTCAACAATTTTTAATTGAATATAGGCCTGCCATTTTTTGTTTCAAAAAGCTGCTTACCTTCATTCGATATTTTTCAACATTGATTGTAGATAAATAAACCGCTTTTGAATCCAGTTAATTTGCCACAAAACTGTTGCGGTTGCTCCTAATAAGTTTTTGCAAAATCATTTTCATGCTTATGTATATTAGATGACATTTTTTACTTTAATTAGATTAATTTAAAATGGCACCATAAAAAACTGCATTATTCGTCAAAACTTTGAAAACTTAACTTTTTATATTATTAATTATTATATAAATCATGATAAAGACGGAATTAATCGGTTATCATCATTAAGAGGATCATGGCTTACATTATCAATTTTATAACGCGTTATACAAATTTCTCCATGTTTATTTTTCTATTTTGTGTATGAAATTACGTGTTTGGAAATTGAATTAAGTATATATTAAACCGCAAGGAGTCAATGACCGTGCAACTTACATAAGCTCTACATAATAAATTTCTAATTTCGTCAATGTTTTTATTTATAAATTACTCATATACGAAACATTATTGATGTTACAGATGTTTCGATTGGAAAATACTTCATGGATTAATCTTAGCACGGGATTAATTTGGCTTTCATAAATTAAGCTTATACAGTATATTCTGACAGTCACGTTATACGTTATACGTATATACCCAAATATTGGCATCATAAAGTGCATGTCTAGTTTACGATATTAATACTGGGTAACTTGTCTTCATTCGCCTTATATGCCATATAGCAAATATTACCATTGCAGGGTAATTCAAAAAATGATAAAGCTTTCACGTGTTTGTAATTGACTATTAAGACTGCCATCACGTGATATGCACCGAGGGTTAGAAATGCCAAAGTTCGTTATGAAATGTATTAGGAAAAATACTTTGAGAAAAACCATTAGGAGAAACCATTACGATAATGTCTCAAAAATCTGCAGTCTTAAAACATTGAAACATCTTAAATTATCTTAAATTTTGATAAATTACAATGTATTCTCGTAATTAACGTGTTTTCTAACAATATCGCATAAACGATGTTATAACGTAAAAAATTGGAATTTCAGATGGAAGAGTGCGTACAATGAATGAATACACAAAATATTCATTCATTTAATTAAATGATAAAACGATTCCATACGAGGCAAAGACGTGCCTAACATGATGAAGGAAATACACACGTAAATTAAACGTTATAAAACGTGTGTTGCATAACGCTGAGGCATGGCAGATCTTTTCATACCCATATGTTATGTTAGTTGCTTGTCAAGCAGTGTTATTACAGGCTTTTTATGTGATACAACATTGCAAGGAATACGAACTCTATGGGATTTCACACAGACGTAAGCATTGGGATTGTACAAATAATGATTTGAATAGTGAATGTAATCCGCCTCCGAATCTGAATGTAGGTCTGCACAACGTTTAACTTGCTACTTTCAAACCCTATAATGTGCACCTTGACATGCAGTTGTTTATGTAAATGCCAGTATCAAGATAATTAACATGCCCTTAAGGAACACTACAAAAACCAAGCCCATGTTCATGAGATTACTAGCTACTTCTGGAGATTCTCAATTTTCAAACATCTGAAACTAATCAATTCTATATATTTTTTTCAGAAACTTACAGCAAAGACTAGCCTGCGATTAAGTATAAATTTGTCACCCATTGTTGACTTTTTGTTATCAAATCTGGTTATTTCCAATGCTCAACGACATGCTGACTCAAATGTCCACACCGCATTGTGAAACTTGTCAATTGACATTCATACCTGTTCCATGACTGATTTTATCCGTATTTGACAAAGAACTTTAAAAAGAATATTTCGTCAGTACATACATACAAGTGTTCCAGTTCTTAGAATATTGTCAACAGATAACAGAATTTAAAAGATGAATTCAAAGCATCTTTCAGCATCATATCAAAAGTTTAATAAAACATAAAAAGCATTGTCTTTGCTTATTTTCGGTTCAAATATAACACAAATTACGTATATTGATAAGGAAACAAAATTTCATTCTAATTATTTTCCTGGCACTTGGTCTCATGTTTATAATTGTACATAGTACGTTGCGCATCTGTCCTTTACTTAGCAGATAAATACATAGGAAATATCAACAACTTCATTACACATGCATTGTATAAATTTTAACCTGGTCTAGCAATTTTGAAAAGTGTATCCATGTGCAAACAAACAAACAAAACCGTCTCACCGTAAACAATTGAATCTTGGGCGTATTATCTAGTGAACTTTGTGTGGCGCAGGTTGAAGCGTAATGATGACGTCATAAATTAAATTAAGTACCCAGATAAAACAGGGTTAAACATTTTAATAGCACTACTTTGTCAGCATGATTAGAGCTACGTGGCATTTCGTTTTTTGAAGCCTCATTTCAACACAAAAACATCAACAAAACAAAATGTTTGTCGCAATGCTGCAAATCAGGATAAGAACAGGCATGGTTGAGAAAACCAAATTTGAAAAATAAAACAGCAATTTGGTAATAAAAGTTGAAAGATTGTCATCGACAAAGGATAATTAACAAGATCATTATTTACTCGAGAAAACAAAATGTTGCACACGAAATCGTATTTCGAACATATTTATGTTAAAGTTGCCTATAAGCATCGTAGTGTGAAAAACTCTATAAGATTTGTGACGTGTTCTTCACATCTACTAGAATTTCGCAATTGTTTGAGAATTCACCTTCAGAATAATTCGGACATGTGAACCTAATCTTAGCTATGTATTAAAACCTAGATTTTAAGCATGACTATAAATGTCACTAAATTATTTAAAACAAGTCGTGCGGTCTCAAATGTTTGTTAGTAATCTAATATTCCATATTGAAAGAAAGATTGGTAGATGATGTAATTAGATAAAATATGATGAAGAATTATACAGCATAATTAATTATGTATGAATTGGAGATTTTCGTTGAAGGTATAGAAAAATCGATACAGTTAATTAATTAGCTTCCATCACAATAAATCATTCAGGAAATAAGGATTTAAACAACCAGAATGTAAATGTATTCAACTATTTAAATATTCAAAAGC
Organism: Ophyiulus pilosus; assembly: GCA_033995625.1. Lineage (NCBI taxonomy): Eukaryota > Metazoa > Arthropoda > Diplopoda > Julida > Julidae > Ophyiulus > Ophyiulus pilosus. Next base: position 50,489 of record JAUJYV010000141.1, read on the forward strand.
ATAAAATAAAAAATAGCAGTCCAAAGTTTGCTTATGTAGTAAATAATGTTTTACATTTTTGGAAATTGCTAACTTGTGTCATGTGTTTTGGAAATCTTCCTCTACTTAAAAAGGATGCCAGAATATCGCATTCCCCATAAATTCAAAACAAGTATTGATCAAAAAAGTTAGTATAGTGCTAATCCTCCTAAAAAAACTTTACATGTACGTATACCTTATACTGTAGGCTAATATTAGCAATCCCTAATGCCAATATGGCTGTTTTTATATCTTTCAATCGTTTAAATGGGATTACTAAAAGCCCATTTCAACAAAAAAAAACAAGCTTTCATAAAGAAGGGGATTAATTTCGAAAAAAATAACATAACAAAACACTTTACTCACAGTAATGAGATTGTATTCGATATTTCTTACGTACATCATTTGCAGTGAAAGTTTTTTAGCAAATTTATTCAAAGTTTTATTGTGTATTAAAGTTTAGGAAGTGCTTATACTGTATCTCCCCTCTGCTGTGATAAAAAAACACTCAAGTTAGGTGTATCTAAAAAATTATCACAAAGCTTGAAGATAACATCGATAGCTTCACGAGTCATTAAAATAGTTCCAATTTAGTATTACTTCGCTCAATTTACCAATAAATTAAGTAAAATGTGTACTAGCTAGCAATAAGGCATTCATAATGTCAACAAATATTCTCACAACGTATAATTAAAATAAATCTAATTACACAGAAATGTAACGAAGTGAGTTAACATTGACTGTAATTCAACACCAAAATTATATTCACAACAACCAAATTTGAAATATAGCAAATATTTCAAAATAATATAAGCTTGTGAGGCAACTATTGCAATGTTATCGAACGTCATAATGAATTTTGAATGTGGGGCATAGCTGGATGCATATAATTATAGCGGTCAATATGCTTGTTTATATTGACAACACGTAGTGCCTCCATGCTATAAAGTTGCTTGTACCAAAGCTAACTTATGAACAGAGCTTTTAATGACGTTCATAGAAGCATTTGAATGGCATCAATTAATAAAGGTCGGCAGGCAGTTAACCCTACTAATAGCAAGGGAGAGAATGGCTACGATTAACCAGATGATTGCGGAATAATGCTGCTACTAATTGCAAAATTCATGTATTTAAAATATAACTGAAAATAAGTTAACTGAATCAGTTTGTTCCAAAATTTGTCATGGGCGTATCATTATAGAATTATAACATTCAATAATGAATATATGAATGCTGTACCGCAATTAAATATTACAATATAATATTGTATTGCATATCATATTGCAACCTCAATGTCATTGGAAGAAAGATTCTGTCTTACGATGCACTTTGAGTCTGAATGAAATCTCATTCACAAAAAAACCCCACGGATATACAATAAAAATGCGTTTAAATTAAAATGGGACATTAAAGAAGTGTCATGTCTACAAATAACGCAAATAAACAACTCCTACAATCTACGTCTCTGTGTATTTAGCTTAGACACCTTTGAAACAGCACCCGCAGTACGTAAATACTGTACGTTGTTACCAAATAAAATTCCTATATGTATTTATAGTATATATATATCTGAACTATGTGACAGATAAAGCTTTTGGGTAAAACAAGTCTTTGCAAAGCTATTTGTAAAAATGCACTTATGGGATTTAGGAATACTATTCGTTTTATCTCTTCAAAATAGATTAACATCGTGTCTTACCTGAACATTTTGGAGTAAAATGTTAAACCGTATATAGAAATGGAAACATAACGGGTACGTCATCACCGGATTACACCGGTAATACCAGTAAAAACCTGTAATAGGAATAACAAGTATTAACAACCAACGGTATACATATTGTTTTATTTGTCACGCCACATCGGGCAATAATCAAAGCGCTGCTTGAATTCAATTTACAACTAAACTGCCTCATTATTGGCATTGTTTTTATTAGTGCAATTAAAATATGTATGGGTGAATTTAAATAAAAAAATTAAACGTCGAGTTACTGAAATAAAACTGAACATATACAGTAAAACCAGTAAAAAAAACCCAATTTTTTTGTAATGCAACGTAGAAGAATAAATCGTGCAATAAAAAGAGGAATGGCGCCATCATAAAGGGTATATTTTCAGGTCGACTGCAAGTTAAACGCTAACCTATCAAATCTGGAAGATATAGTTTATTTAACGACATTCGGTTCGTAAATACAGGATGTATTGAAAGTTCAATAGAGGAGGTCCACGTTACACCACTGCGCCTACGCAAAGGGCTAGTTACCCTACCACCCAACAGGTGATGAAATAACGAACCAATAGAGAGTTTTAGCATGCCAACGTCTTTATACATACCTTAACTTTTTTATATTTTATATTTTATATATTATATTCTATATTTGTATAAAGACGTTGGCATATGCTAAAACTCTCAGAACTTAAAGTACATCTTCTTTGGGAATGAAATCTTTTAATATAACCCATTTAACCCTGTGTACAAATAATTATTTAAAGTTACCTGGACCAAATAAAGTTTTAATAAACCATTATTTATAACTTTCCTCGAAACATCCGATCAATCGGAACGTGTATATAAATTACTTTCTTAGTAAAATAGTCATTTTATCCAAAAAAATAATTTCACATGAATGCTAAAACATACTAGAATAACCTGATGATGCAAAAATACTGATGTATACTGTTGATCGGATAAACTAGCCAAACGCAAATTTGCACTTTCGAATAGTTAAGATAGTGCAATTGATGTCTCTATAAACCTGGATGATAAGAGCACAGAAGTAGTATTTTATCGGTATAAATTCAGCGAACACTACTGTATTTTATGTGACCTGTAAAACCTAAACCATAAATCCTATCTATCGAGAACGTTGCAGTATGCCATTTACCCCATTTATAATCAGAAGAGATCTTTAAGTTTACATTTTCTACTTCTTGTTTACTTTTTATCCTGAAAAATAAAATCGATTTCGAGTAGAGCACACGGCCAAACAGGTTTAAAAGCCTTTGAAATCCTTTGCAATACGTAAAGAAACTGGAAAATATAGAACCCATTATCGACATTGGAAACCAAAGCGATCAATTGTGAGGTTTGGAAATAAAAAGTTATTTAACATATAGAGGCTCTTATAAAAATGATTTGGGCTGAAAAATTAAAACAAACTTGGCAGTTTTAGCTCATTTAGTTGATGTGAGACAATACTATAAAGTGAAATGAGAACAATGCTGTCAGATTTAAAATGTTCTTTAATCCCACGCCATTATAATTTGCAGCGCATCTTATTTTCTAAAAGCATGCTAGCCTAAATACATAAGCCACCCAATAAAATACCAATTATTTAGGTGAAGCCTATTTCTTTTAGAACACTTCAACAATTAAAAGGTAAGCAAGTTCAATATATGTGGTAGTGAAGCCTCGTCATGCAAATATTCAAATCATCATGACAGGTTGTTATTGTGGTTTGGTTAGACGATCTGCTCACGCCCACGCAATTATATATTCATCTTATATAGGGCAGTAAAACTGCCAATAATAAATACAGGATCGCCCGTTAGCAACATTTTCTAGATGTATTACTTCTTTATAAATCCTTCCATAAAAAAATCTATTTTTGGTTTCATTCTTAAAACTTTCCTGTGTGCTTTTTATTCAACATTAATTAGAGGGTTCAACAGTGTTTTGACATACTCAACACACATTTCCAATAAGGCGAATGATAAAGAATACTGCGGTGCATAACTGCAATGTAAAGCAATAATACTTGAATACAGTATAAATTATACAGTGTATTAATAAAATAAGGAAATGTATATATGCAAGTAAAATATATACTTATAGCTTTAAAAATTTAAAGTAATATGCAATTTTTAGTTGGATAAAATTTAAAGATGGATGTCACTGTGAACCTCAATTCCATATTAAAGTAGTATGTAATAATTTCATGTTTTCCGTACATCAGCTAAAGCTAGACGTTATGAAATCTCTTAAATACAATATAAGACATTTCAATACTAGAGAAGATTGTACAATTCTCTTGCAACGTTAATTGGGATTGCTGAATCGAGAAAAATATATACTGCACATATAATTAGTCATATGATACGTTCTTTTAAATTTTCATTTCACTTTTTTTAATCATGCCATATTTGGGAAATCATGCGCAGTGATATCTCAGCATGATTTTGTGTCCTTTAAGGAAGCCAGAACAGATAATAATAAAATCTAAAGACTTTTCCACGCCAGATGTAATCGTAAAAATGGCGCCTGTGCAGAACACATTTAACAAAGGAACAACATTCCACGGGCAGGGCTGTCTTATTTCTAAAACCCGAATGTCATAAATACTGCGGTTAAAAACCACTTTTAAGAAAAAGATATTTGGCACATGTCCTGCATATCAAGGATTGTCCTAACGCTATACATGTACCTAAACGGAATTAATTTTTCAGGGAATTTTGAAATTATCAATGTTATCTACGTCCTAATTATTCTATAGCATAGACGTTAAACCTTGAAACTACCATTTAGATATAATGATCAAAAATATTAATAATTATTATTTGGATATGGATTGAAAATATGTCGGGTTATAGCTATTTTTGGACGTTTTAAGAGTTAACTGCGTGGAATAACTGTTATTGCCACACAAAAGTCGCAATACGCGCTTAATTTATAACATGTAGGCTCCATGCATATTTGGGATAATTGTTTAAAAACTTTTTTAAGCAAAATCAAATGTATAACTTAAAATAATTCGAGTTTTATTTTCGAAATATGTTAAATGAGAAAATACAAGAATGTTCTAAATCTAACCTGCTTTATATAATACTTGGAGGCCATTCAAAAAGGACGTCCTCAATATGGGGGTAGGGGGGTCTGCTGGCATGTGGACACCGTGTGGACAAGGGGGGGGGTAGCCATTGTGGACATCTACCAATGATGGTATTTTTCAGTTTTTGGTTTTTCTGTTAAATTAAGTTTTAAAGATCAGTGAAAGGGGAAAGGGACACCAGAAGAAATGTGTAAGGACGTCTATGAGGAGGATGGGTGGGTGGGGGGTGAATGTATACATATATATACATATATTATTACAGCATGCAAAAACTACGTAGCCAGGCCATTTTTTCCACGAGATAATAAATGTTGTATAATTTCTCATCCTTAAGTACAGTGAATAGTTGCCAAATTTATGCCTGGTACCAGCTGCACGGTTTCAATGTTACCATAAAATGCTACAGATAATCTTACACCGCATATAACTGAACAATATATTGCTGAGCACGTGTAAGCTTCTGCTATGACGCATTCGCTCCTTTAGATTAATGTTAAGTAATATAATATTTTAAAGGTTTCGTGACTGCGTGCTAAAATACTGGAGACAATAACGAAAGTGTCTTATTGGCAAATCTGTTTAATAGACCTACGTGTTACTTCGGTCACTAAAAGCTTACCAAGCCATGACCTTCAAGCCCTTATGCTATATTTAACGCAAACCTTTCCTGGTCGAAATGTTGGCAACGATTCGCAGTTTTCATCACGCTCAAATTGACTTTATTTTCGCAATAAGTGTTTGACACTTTCCAAAAGTGTTTGCTTCGGTAAACAACCCTAAACAATCTAACGGTTTTGTTGCATCATTTTCCGTTAGCTTCTGCATGTAAAGTATACGGTAATACTTGGTACAACTTGCCAGAGGAATCATTAGCATTACATGATATTTTTTACACCCTTTCATGAGACACGTGACAATTTTAGACCAATACAATTCACATTTGTTCCATGGTCAATTAATGATTTAAAAAGCAAACTTAACCCTTTGTTTCAGCATTATTGTATTATGCATTAAGTTTTCATTCCAAACTATCCTCATCGATTGACTTCACATTCAATATAATTTAAGCAAAGGGTTACGAATTTATACTTATTTAGTATTTATTTATGTACTAACAGGAGCCACATGACGTCAAGCCTATTTCCGTATAATTGAATCCGTACCGATTCATCCGTATTATTCACTAAACTCTGAAACTTTTATGCAAATTGAAGGAACGTGATATTACAAATTTTACAGAATTTAATATAGAATGACCTAAAAAAACACATACAGCATAGGCGAAAGCTTTTAAAATAATTGCTAAAAGCTTTCACTAATACTTGTATTGTCAATGGAATGGATGATCAACGACTGTCCATTAGTCATTCAGAGAAAACATTATTTCAGGACAGCCACACTCAGAGTCCATGTGTGACTACGAAAGTCTAGAAACTTCAATTTTCAAGATAAGCTTAGTTTGCTGTCTTCCTCCACTATCATGTCCACTTGTTTGTGATTAATTTTATGAGGCCAATGATAGCACATATATTGCAATTTCATTGGGTTACCTCAGTGTTTAAAATAGAAAATGTGCACCGTAAGCCAAATGTTCTGTCCCATGTCATCAGGTGAAATAACTCAATCTCATTTCATGAGCATTTAATAACGCAGAATAGCCAAGCAACAACAGAAATTATTTGTAAACACTTGTTTACACGAGTTTCAAAACTGCTTATAATTTATTCAGACAGCACGACAAAACTAGAAAAACTGGATGAAAATAAGTATTACTTTGTTGGAAGGTCAGGTTATTACTTGACCCTCGTTCCACTCAACCTTCTACAGGTTTAAAAACAACCATTTGCATCAGTTGGTCATCCCTTACAAAGTATGGATACTCATGTTTTACATTAAACTACTGTATAGAGCTCTTGCAACAACTTAGCTTTATACGAACGCATCATCTGCCCATACAGAAGACAAATATTGTATATATTGTAAATATTATAGCGTTCATACGATACGTCTGCGGGATCATGTGAACGCCCAGATAGAAAAGCATGCGCCGCTGAAAAAAACCTCGTGCGGAAAAACAGCTGATACGGCCTCGTGTGAACGGGGCATTAAACTTGCCTCCTCCCGCTATTGGGCACGTTACAACAACAAAAACTGAGTTCATATAAAAAATTAATCACTCTGAAATACGCACGCATTCCAAACGTGTAAATCGATACGAATTTGGTATTGCCCGATATCGTTAATGAATTCATATACTGGCCTCTTTTCGAGATATGGGTGCAGGTAATACTCTTGACCAACGATATGGAAAAAGCGATTATAAGTTTTCTATATTGAAAATCTCCCTAACGAACGCCAACAATTAATTCTTTAACAAATTCAATCAGTGCCATATCCTCCTTCTCAGTATGAAAATTCTCTTTGATACTCACAATGACGTCATAGCCCCAACGAATCGAATTGAACTCAACCTTGCAAAACCGCACCAATCAAGGCTGGGATTAAATTAATCACAGTAGAAACAGCAGCATTCATTTATTGCATTCCTAGAGGGATTTCTGGGTCTATGTATTCATGAGGTACATATAAGAAAACTAAAATCCCCTCCAAAAATACGCACTGACCATGGACCTTTATCAAAAAACACGACTATAAAAATCTCTACAAAGTGTCAGCAATTGTTCTCATTGAAATGCTGCGGACGTTGGTCAGCTATTTTTGGACAGTGCCTTGGAATTTTCCCCACTATTTTTTTAGCCAGTCATTTCCTTTTTTTTCTTTTCCAAGTCCGATAAAAAAGTGAATTTTAGTAGCCACATTAAGTTTCTGACAGGTGCCAAACCCAATTAAGAGCAAGACCCTACCAAGAGTGTCAATGCAAGAATCTGACAGTCTTGGTTGATTCCTGTAGTACGTTAATCAATTTCGTCTAATTCCTAATTAGTCCAGGCTCTAGAGCAAAAGGGGTGGAAAAAAAAGCTTCGTAAATTCTTTAAAGGGTCGTTCGGTGACTGCTTTACCTTGAAATCCGTAGCGTTTAAGTAGAGCAATTCGCTAACTTAATAGAGGAATTTCGATGCAGTCATTGTCCTTGCTTTTGAACAACATACTCTCGGAGGAAGGGGAAAAAATCCTTTCTGATAAACGGTTTCTTGTTCTGAGCATGTGAAAGGCGACCTCAACATTGCCTAGTGCGCGGATTGGCCCAGGTACATGCCCTTGAAATTACTGCTCAACCGCTCACAGCCGGCCCACCTGCGGCTAAAACCGCTTACTTGCTAACCTCACCTTCGCATTTTTACGAACTCATTGAAAAAACTTCGTGTTATTACAGTGTTTCATAACGGATTAACTGGCATTATACGCAGTGATAATTAAAAGTACTCTTCTGATGAAATTAATGGCATGCCATCTCTTCAAATGGGTTTTTAACTACCTTTACTCCTTTTTTACAAAAACTGCAATTACGTAATTTGTGAGGATAAAAGTTGAAATGGATGCCAACATAGTCATGACGCATACTTGTATACTTAACTAAGTTTCTCATAACACAAATAATAACTTGCAACTTGTTTGGTACTCTACTATTCGTATAATATCTAATAAAAATAAAGGATTTTTCATTTTTAATGCATAGTAATTTTTAATGATTTTTAGAGCCCATGGGTTGATAAATTAATTACTTTAAAGAAGTAGTTGTTATGCAGCTAAAAGGATTAAAGCATATTTTATTTTTAATAGTATAGCATGAGGAAACTAGACTGTTTAAGAATGCCCTTACCGAATATTATTACAGATTATTACAGATATATTAACGCCTAAGAACCACTCTAGGACCAGACATAATCACTCAAATCCTTTGACCGAGCTTCGTGCCAAGACGGATGCTTACTATTGGTCCTTCTTTGCGATTAAACGATGAAATAGCCTACTTGGCGATTCTCTTGATTTGGTAAAAATTCAATCTAACAATGATGTCTAAGTCGCTACTGATGTAGGAACATTCTCCTGAAATTGGGTACGATCCCCCTACCATATATGGCATCATTTGCTGACTGTAGGGTACTGAGTTGAATTGAATTGATTACATAATACTATGACACTAATACTATACACTCTAAATAAAAATGGTGCTTTGTAAAACCAAAAAAGGTGTTTGGACTTGTCACAAATAATACACCTTTAAAGATTTTACTTTGTTTATATAAACGATGCCATTTGTTTATGAAATCAGTGACCTTACACATTTTGACTAGTGGTAACACCCAGCTTAAAAACATTTGAAACACCCATTTTCACCATTATTTCTTAGAGTGTAGTAAACATCATTAAAGCATAATCAGTGTCACTAACATTCCCCTTTTCAATCTTTTTCAATGCATGTAAATAAGGTTTACAACCAAGAAGGAGTATGCACCATACGATCTGAAATCACAATTGCCCCTTTGCAATATCAGCGTACCTGGGTTGTGCTGTCGGACTGGAAAACTTCATTGAAGACAGTCTGCTGCTGTATGAATAGACACGCTAAATAAGGTTGGAAGTGGAACCTCAGAATTCAAGTGATGAATCGAAGCATTCATCAGCACAACTCTATTGAGTATCCCCACCATGACTACCAAAGATACTGTCACGTTACCAGGATACCCTCTGCAAAAGTTCATACGTAATAATAGGTAGAAAACGATGCTTACAAAATTGCATTTACGCAACAAAGCTTTGATAGCACATTTCTCAAGGTTTGTGTACAATGCCCATGTATCATATCAATGTAAATACGGTTTCAAATGCATCTCATCTGCATGTAGAAAAATGTAACATGTAACCTTAACATTAAAAATGCAAATTTTGTCAATAAATTATTTCAAAGCCTTGACAAGTCGTTTGGTGCATACAGTATAGTAAAATTGGCAGTTAATAAGGTTTACATTTGCACTTTAATATTTTAGCGTATGCATAAAATAAAATATTCTGGACAATACCAGTACCAGTCAGTGATAGGTACTGACAATAACAAACTATTAATAAAAGAATGTAAATGCTAATATTAATATTTACTCTTGCAATGCGAAGTTCACGAAAGTTCAGTACTCAAACAATGATACATGAGTAAGACATGCTATATGTTATGTAAGAAACCATATTATGGGTGTCGTTGAATTCGAAAAGGGAATAACAAATAACCAATTTGTACTGATTACATGCTCATGAATAGGGCAAAGCATCCATTTTATGTTGTTTTCACCACGAGTTGGGTTTAACAAACACCGAAAATGGCTACAGATGTATCACCAAATGAAACCAGATGGTCACATCATCGCAATTAACCATCATTTGCTATTTTCATCAGAAGATTTGACCCAGCAATCGTTCATTGAACCCAAATAGAAAGTAGATTGCGTTGTTATTTACATGTAGTCCAAGAACCCTTTGATAACACTTCGAACCCTTCATACCCTTCATAAGTTCATATTGCATACCCCCAGATAATGAATGACAAACTTCCAGACATTCGCTCGCTGTTAATATTTTCTTGAGTGTGGTGTTTGCAGAGGGATTGTCTGTCTTATCTCATGAAAAGTGTCATCGAAAGTGTCATTCCCTTATTGTACATTTTTTGTCGAACTATAATCGTCGCACAATCTAGAAAGCTTATATCAAGAAGTTGATTCCGCCATGTTTCTACATATCGATTCAAAGAACATGGTATGATTTACTTCCATATTATTCTTTCACTAATTTGATCAGACAACGTATTATCAAATAAGTATATATACTGCAGTTTGTTCCTTGAAAAATGATGGTCACGATTTCTGGACATGTACATTACATACAGTAAGAGTAACAATATACTTTATTATTGAGGACGGATATTTCATATTCCGTTAAAACTGACTTCACGAGATTGTGAAAGTTTATCTTCTGGGATCAGTTAGATTATAAAACCATTTTTAACAAAGTACAAAACTGGACAAAACCTGATGCAGTTGCAATCATTAGTCTATACTATATCAATAATGAGTAAATATTGCTTGTATTTCTTTAATATCGATATAGTAATTGTATTAGCTCCATGTCACTTAGGACAAAGTTTATTACCTAATGCGAAGCAGGTAATATTTTTAGTGGATTGTAGATCATACAATTTTTTTATGGAAAGGATAAGAAAAGTAGTAAAACTTCTGTGGCACAATGAAGACATTTAAAATGGACGTCACGCAGTTTGGACATTGATAACTTAGCTGGATATTGACGTACATGTATATACATCATACGTTTCTCAATGGGAGAGCTGACAGTGTCGTTTAATATATAAATACAGTTATATCTTAATTGATTGATATTGAAATGGCGAAAACTTGTTTCCACATAGGCTTGTTTTCAAAAGTTTAACCTTACTCCAAAGATGATTATCGTAGGCGAATGCATATTTCGCCTATCAGCATAACCTATAGAGATTTTACTAACGATTCTAATTAACAAATTTAATCGATCAATATCGAGTAATAACCAGCCATTAATTAAGGCTCAGAGTATGTGAATACTTCTTCCTAATGCGTTATAGTCTTGGAAAACCCCGAATTGCTTTTAACGTGTGTCCTTATAATTTCGTTTTTTTATCATTTGTGATACGAGTATACTATATATATAGTTTATTTACCAGTCTAGCTCTAATCTAATTATTTACATTAAAAATAAAATTAGTATGCATTAATAGTCGTTATTAATGAGAAAGAGTAATGAGAATTTTAATGACCTCGCTTCTCGTGAGGAAATGTGAAACTTGGGTCTTGTGGTCTAAAGGTCACGTACAATGCTCGGGTCATTTGTGTTTTACGTCCATTTTAATTTGGTTTGATTAACAGGAGTGCATCAATATAACTGTATCTAATCTTACAAAGATCGAAAAAAAAATCCGGATTAAATAAATTAGAGAAAAAACTGAAGGCTGCAATAAAAAAACTGGGATTTCCTAAAATTATTTCCATTTAGTTTTCTATTCGTTATTGTCGGGTTGGGTCACAAACAATGCGTGTTGACCTTCATTGTCGAAAAAAGATATATAAAGATGAAAGGCGTAGGTCTAGGTTGCAAAAAACACGCTCTACATGCTGTAAATCTTACTTCCAGAATAAATGAAAAAGTATAAATTGATAATTCGCACGTTTAGCTTAGAGTGCAAACTATACATTTTCGGAAAACAATTTCCGAATGGAGATACTAGTCTGTTGCGTGAGTAGGCTTATGAGTAGCATTTAATGCATTTATTTTAGTTGAAATTAACCAAAATAGTCCATATTTGGACAAATTTCGATATGGCCATGAACGGGGCGTTACATGGTACAAATTTGTCACTCAGATGAAATATTAATGAAAGTTAATCATTATATATAAGAAAGGTGAGTATTTGTTTCTCAAGAAACTGCTGTTTCTTGAGAAAATATATTCTAATTGCTGTCGATAGGGGCTACCATGTCGAGAAGCAGGGCGGAAAATTGAAGAAATTCACATAGACTTTCACAGACTCTTGCATTATTAGGTCAATAAAATTGGGAGTGCTTTCATGTATAGAAAGTGTGGGTTGAAACCATAAGAAAATAATCTATGGGAGAAACCCAAGATAATCAAATTTTGATAAGCTTTAGCGACTGGTAGTACGATAAGCATCGAGTAAAATTATCGTGGTCAACTCTATCAATTTAATTAAATCAATTTTAAGGGGTTTAACTGAATGAGATACCTATTTTTTAACAAACTTGACAGTACATAAAACATAGCTTACTTGCTTAATTGCTAAACCTTGTTCAATAAAAAATCGTGTGAAAATTTGTCTTAAATTAACAAATAAATAGCAAAACTTTCGAAAATGAAATAACCATTCTGGATATTAAAACTTCTTCAACATTATAAAGTTTTTCAATTATTTGTTGGTTTTTTTGTAAACTGGATTTTGGTTAAAACTGCTGTTATTGGACGTAAGAAAACAACACAAGCCAAGTATTTAAAGAGTGATGAAGTTCAAAGGTAATGTTAAACGAGTACAAGTAAGATATGAATGGACACCCACTTACGTTACATGTATGTCATTTACTGTATAATGCGCCTTCAAGCATGACTGAATTCAGCAAATATGTCTAAAAAAATTCGGCCATTTATTTTACAACATTATGGCACGAATTAGACAAGTTGTATATAATGCCACTTAGGTTAATACACGACATATTTAGCATCATAAAAATGTAACGCATAAACAGTGTGAGCATGTTTGTAACACATATGACCTGAAATTATTGAATTGCGGTTGGTTATTATAACAAACTAGTTTCAATGAAAAGTTATCCAATTTCTTAAACCACATGTGAGAAACCATCGTAACCATAAATAAAATAGATTAAGCGAGATTGTTCCTTAACAGTTTAATTTAACAACGATACCCGTGTAACCCAATCAAAGCCACGAAATATATATGTAACTAATAATAAAGGCCTAATATAGAAAAATGAAAAAACCCCTTAATTTATAGGTTCGTTATAAAGGCTCTTAAGCATGAATTCAATGCTGTTATTATTTTTGGGAAAACCGTGTATATCCACACCCTAAAAGCGTACAACTTTTACTATAACAAGTAGACGGTTAAATATATTTAGAAATTTTGATGTGTTTAATTTACATTCAACTTGTGCAATGTGTATTCGTATTACACAGTTAATAATCTAGAAGCTATGCCAAATTCTGCAATTGGATGAAGGTTACAACTAGTTTGTTAAGTGCCTTGACAATCGACTATTATAAAAAGGTAAAAATGCTTTAAAATCTGCTTAATTGTTTTAAACAATAGAGAAAATACCGTGCCACTTTAAAACAACTAATAGCTTTTACGATCGCTAGTGTTAAGTTCCAATTAGGCATTCACGATACAACTGGCCGATCAGAATTTGCATATTCATTAGACTATAAAATCCTTCTTTTCTGAAACTATGAACAATTAAAATCGGATTATTAAAATATACAAGCTGCACCCAGTTAGTATATGTAACTAAAAATGCTATATAAATATGCTCGGATTAAAATCCCAATTAGAGTTGAAAAACAACACAATATTTTTCATATTCCAATTGTTCATAACTAACTTGTTGACCATATGTAGGTATCAATATTGGATCAAGGTAATCTATGTTTTCTACTTGTTGCTTGTGGCGAACCTCAGCATCGATGTCTTAACAAACCTTTATGCATAATTTACTATGATATCATATGGTGTCATGGGCGTTTTTAAAAGCGAATTCGTGTAAAAAAATGCTGTCTTCCTGTGCCTGCCGCGAATTCATACACTGTAAATTACTGTATATATATATATATATATATTCAAATGCGACAATGCGTGTCCTTATTGGCTAAATATTCTTGAATTAAGTGCTATTTAATAGAACGATTAACCTCCTTTATTGACATAAATCGTCTATAAATGCCATTACATAATGCATTAAAGTCGTATACAGTATTGACCAAAATGATTATACTTAACAGTGGGAATACAGTATAACCCCTCGTATTTATCCTGAAAGGGACAGGAGTTTGGTTGGTTAAGAGAGAGAGAGGAAGCCGGTTAATCCGGAACTTATAAAAATAATGATATTAATAAAATAGCATATTTACAAAGTGAATACTTTTTTTTTTAAAAATAATTTCTGATAAATGTGTCTAATGCTTTCACCGATTCTTGTTGCTCAGCGTACTGCAGAAGTACTGATATGCATTTTTTCTTCTTCTATGAACATGTATATTTACAATTTGTGATTTCTCTAAAAATAAGTTTGATGTAATTTCATTTTTTGTACACTTCTGAAATCGCTGGATAAGGATGTCTTCTATTAATTTACCAGTTTCTTTTAATTAACTTTAAACAAAGAGTTTAACAGCTAAAACAATTAAATTAGCGCACTTAAGAAATACAGTTTAAGAAACATGTTCTATTTCATTAACTTCATTTGACGAACGAGTGAATTCAAAATAGGAAAACTATAAAATTCCACAACACATGCCTTCGTGAAAATGTTTAGTGGAGGTCAAATTATAACCTTAACAGTCAACTTTAACGTGGTATTTCTTAAAATTATCTATGGCGAATAATCAAACAGGAACTGCTGACTTATTAGTGGTTGCGTTCACTCCCTATCAACAAATTGTTGAATTTGGAAATTTTGATTTCTTAGGTAATTTAACCTCCTTCTACAACAATGGCATTGTAAATATAATTATATCTAAAATTCCCAACAAGATAAATTATCAGGAAATTGAATTGTAATGAATCTTTTAAAATATGTAACCAAATTCAGTGCACGTACAAAAGGCAGTTTGAGAAAATATGTTCTTATAATAATCCTGTCTATCTGAATATTTTCGTTCATTTCTAATGTTATCAGATTGTCATTTTCCTATAAAATCATCGACAAAACCCCGCACCCTCCTCCCCATCAGTATGCCACACAACCATGTATTTTAAAAAAAGTACTGTCATAATTGGCACCAAATTAAAATTGCACGCAACTAACAAGGGAGTGGCACTCCTTAATTTCTCCGCATTTTTCGAGTCATTAATCTCTCATTAAAACAGTTTTGTTCTTGTAGGATTTGACTGAGTGTTGCAACCTAAAGTACGTGGTAGTGTAGCATATACATACATATACGTACATGTACAAAAAAATGTATAAGCCTAAATGTTGCCGACACCAAACGTGACTAGATATTTCTGGTTTATGAAGTTGTCAATGACAAAAGGCAACACGAGACACATTTTTCCCAGCGGGAACACACTAGGCTTCACGCTCCTGAATCCCTAGCAGCTTTACAACCGGAGTATTTATAATAGATATTATATTCGAATAAAGTGGAGGTTTCATTTTGAACTTGACCTGAATTGCATCTACTGTGAAAGTCATTACACGGGGCCATGAATCATAACAAACGCACACTGCAAGTAGCAAACGTACGAATGAACATATGTCATCTGTGGTATTGCAATCTGTAAAGTCTTAAATTGACTTGTCAAAAATATTTGAAACTTGTTGACTAAGTTTGTAATCAATGAAAATTGTCATTTCTTGAAGATATGAGTTATTACGAACTAAATGTCTTAAACAGTGGTGGTTCGCGTATAGGCACTGTGGAACTGCAGCACCCCCTACTTCCACTTCATATTACCGATAAAATTTAATATAATGAGTCCTTTTTCTTTAAATATTTCTTTAAACTTGTACTATAAATAACTAATATCCATTCCCCACTGGGTGACCGTGGTAGTGTAGCATATACATACATATACGTACATGTACAAAAAAATGTATAAGCCTAAATGTTGCCGACACCAAACGTGACTAGATATTTCTGGTTTATGAAGTTGTCAATGACAAAAGGCAACACGAGACACATTTTTCCCAGCGGGAACACACTAGGCTTCACGCTCCTGAATCCCTAGCAGCTTTACAACCGGAGTATTTATAATAGATATTATATTCGAATAAAGTGGAGGTTTCATTTTGAACTTGACCTGAATTGCATCTACTGTGAAAGTCATTACACGGGGCCATGAATCATAACAAACGCACACTGCAAGTAGCAAACGTACGAATGAACATATGTCATCTGTGGTATTGCAATCTGTAAAGTCTTAAATTGACTTGTCAAAAATATTTGAAACTTGTTGACTAAGTTTGTAATCAATGAAAATTGTCATTTCTTGAAGATATGAGTTATTACGAACTAAATGTCTTAAACAGTGGTGGTTCGCGTATAGGCACTGTGGAACTGCAGCACCCCCTACTTCCACTTCATATTACCGATAAAATTTAATATAATGAGTCCTTTTTCTTTAAATATTTCTTTAAACTTGTACTATAAATAACTAATATCCATTCCCCACTGGGTGACCCCCAGTTTATACAAAAATCTTCGTATGGAACTTTGCGCTTCACCGTGGAATTTTACTGTTCTGCGCATGCGTACATAGCAGCACCCCCACTAATTTTGGCTACGAGCCGCCACTGGTCTTAAATACACGTGCATGAACACAAATTACATACCGGTATTAGATAATTTGTTCAAGGTGGTATGGGAATGATTACCGCTTAAAGTAACTGCCTCGTTAGTCTTTCGAAGTAGAAATTCATTTGCATTTATTTCTAATGGTATTTAAATAAAACTACCGTTAACAATGTTGTCATGATGGACTATGGAAAACTCCAGAACCTGATAATCGTTGCAAAGCATTTAGATGTGACGATATGTTCATTTTAAAAAAAAACAGAAGCCAAGGACTTATGTAGGTTGTTTAAAAAGTGTAACAATATTTCCATTTGCTTGCAGAACATCAGTTCTCCTATTCTAATAAAGATAAACTAACGAGTCAATTGCAAACTTTGATAAGAAACTAAGGTCTACGAAGACGTGTCATTGTACTCTGAACATCTCTATTGAAACGGCGACTTAAACACGTACACGGGCAACATGTTTTTCAAAAAAATTGGATATCCTCGAGATAAGGAAAGTTGCAAACACTTGCATAAGCCATTTAAAAATAAAAGAAATTGAATAGGTTACATATAAATGTTTCCTAAATCAGTGGAAAAATTCTAAAGACTCGCCTTAAGTGCTCTCTGAATAAAACATGAGATCATGATAAACCTTGCACAGCCGACTAAATCAGATTCAAGATAGTAAAGATCAACATCCTATCAACATTGGTTAAACTGTTTTAGCATGGTAAACGCATCTAAACGTATTCGAGAAAATGCTTCAAGGGCGCTTTCTGAAAGTTGCGGTCCCAGTAGGCAAAGATGCAAATAACCATTACATGCACTATACACAAGCAATAAGAAGTTGCATTATATGGTCCTAATTTATTACTATAACTAATGGCAATTGTATTTCTAGGGACATTCCATAAAAAACTTCGCCTTTGCAAAACGTTTTTTTGTAGTTTTATATTTCAAGTGCTACAACTAACGTCTTCATTGCCTTTCAAGTTGTTTTCTTACCTTTCGAGATGCAGCGTCACATTTAAACTTTGGAGATTTCATTTTGGGAACTTTTCACAAACATTTTCTACAAATAAAGAAAATATAACTTAACACTTTTATATTTTGGGCCGTTATATTGAGTTTAATAAGCAGGGTGGAAAATTATGTAGGGTCGTATTGGGGTATTTTGTCCCCTATACATGTCCCCTATACATGTCCCCTATATTTAATATTCTATAAATGTATGAAATCACGTATGACTATATATGGAGTTTTATGTGCTTTTTAGAAAAGAAAACCAGGATATTTGTGTATATGATCATATATGGATACGCCTGGTCATACACTAGCATACACAATGTATTATCCTATATGCCACAAACATGACAAATAAGTCTACGCAGTATTCCATTAATGGCATTTACCATATACAGTATGTATTTACATTTATGTGACATACGTAACTTATTCCACCTGAGTATTTTCATTGAAATCCAAATGAACCAAACTAACTGTGTTTTAAAAACATAAATAGCAATCTAATTTTAGATTCACTATCAGTATATGTAGACCGTAGTTAAGAACTTGTGCATGCATGCATGCATTGAAAACATGTTAATAGCCTTAATGCCATATGTGGCTTTCAAATTGTTGACAATGTTTAGGTTTAAACTTCAAGTAACTAATTTACTGAATGCTGATTACTAAAATACTGAATCATTAGTTGTTTTACGGAGGTGGGGGTAAACATTTTATATTTTACATTCACTATTCGATGCTTAAATCTGTATTATTTTCATAATATTAACGGAAATAGTGCATTATCAAGGTCAGGTTCCTTTCGGATAATTGACAAATTGCGTCACGTAATATTTATAGTATAAAGTAAATGCAATAATCTAGTTCTACTTCAGCTCTGATAATCGGATTTCCACATTTTATGGTGACAGATGTCAAGCCGAGTATGGAATTGATTAATCCATCAAACTTATACTTAAAACGCAATTAAAAACTAATCCAATTTCACTAATTGCACAGTAGGTAACCCCAAGGCGCTCATTTGGGATGCATTCTAGATTTAATGAGTAAACCAAATTTTAGAGAAATCACACAGACTTCACTCATTAATTTGTACTATCAGATATGCCAACATGACATGAAAGACGAGCTTGCACGACTGTTCTTGGAATAAAACAATGTACCTTATCATAAAGTGCACTTAAGATAAAATAACTTTTCGTTGCAAAGTTTTCGTTTTATCAAAGATTTTAAATCGTAACAAGTGACTTAGAAATTAATTTGCCGCTAATATATAATACTATCAGTAAAACATTTTTAAAATTCAACACAAGTTCACTTAAAAGTGAATAATTGAATTGTATTAACAAATTCTGTAAGAAACCAAACAGTTTACATGTATTTAGAATCCAAAACTAATTACAATTGCCCCTTGTATAATAGCAATCTAGCGTGGCACGAATGTTATGCGAGATTGCCTACCATTATTGATGATGAACATAGTGTTTAAAAGGCAAAAAGCACGAAATTCAAAATTCACCCTATTCACACCCCATTAAAACGTCAAATCCAAATCTCCAAACAAAATATTTGTCATTAAATGTCAAAAATACCACGTCATGTACAAGTAGCCCCTGTCAAGGAATTAGAGCACATTGTGACTTTATGAGCATGTGATAACCCTATACGTGATGATCCTAAGAGCATGTGATGACCCTAATATAATATGAAGACCCTAATGCAATGTGATGGCCCTAAGGAATAATTTACCAATAAGCAAACGATTTTATACGATGGCTTCAATATCAGAGGTACACTTAATAACCATCTACAAGTATATGTATGAGAAAGCTCTCCCTTACCAGAACGCCTTCAGCTACGCCTTTCAGGCTAAGAAATAAAAAAAACCATAAGAAGCTGCAGGTTGGTTCATTCTATCCAAAAAGCGAAATTTGAGAATACCGAAAATGCATTGTTTGCCTTGAAGGAGATCGGCGAATAGGAGAAATGCAACATAAAAAAACCAAGAGGGCATCCAATCCAAGTACCATGAACTCGAACCAACCAATCTTAACATTACAGATCGTTGCAGTAGTCGATTAATTGCTAACTTGCTTGTATCCTATTTCCTCGTTAGCGAAATGCAAACATAAAAAATGATATACCCTACATTAATCCTCGTTGCCGTCGTCGTGCTTCTACTTCGTTTAAGTCCGTAGGCTCTTACCCACATATATGCTGGGTTTCAAATAGCAAGTTTTTCATTGCTGATGCGGAAGAAAAAAAATCCAGAAAACAATTGCTTGTCCCCTGCATGCATAATTTACAGCCGGTTGCACAAAATCTTTTTCGAAAGTACCTCGAGGGAAAATCCATTAAAAATAGAAGTCCCAGAGTTTCTTAGAATCTTAAAACGCACATAGTGGTGAATTAAGATCTGAATGAATTAACGTTTAGGTTAACAAGCCGTCGTCTAATTCTAAAATATCTAAAGTCAAAACACGTGCAAACCTTTGATGATGTGCCGTTTAAAACGGTTGATCTCTTGTATGTGGCATCTATAATTCACCACCAAAACCATTGAAACAACACTCCGTCCTCAATAATTCAAGCTATCACTCTAGGCTTTAGAGTGCTCCTTGCAACCGCCTGTCCTATAATTAACATGTACATAGACTGTCCGAATACATCCATTAAAACCTTATCGATTTCGTGTATTTTCAGGTCCCCACTGCAATGCCACGTGGGATTCCTTTTTCTGTTGGCCAACAACGCCAGCTGACACCATGGTAAACAGATCGTGTGCTGACGTCATAGGACTCACTTCTCCAGGGGCACACAAAGGTACGATTTTCCGCCAAAAATCGACCTTATTCAGAAGTACCAACTTAAAAAACCCAACTTAAACAGCAAAAACTGAAAAGTGTTGATAAACAGGGCGTGCAAAAAAATACAGACACAGTAGGTAGTTTAAACATAAATGTGATTTCCAACAGAATAGTATGTATATACAAACTATCGAGGACACACTACTGTACTTTTGCGATAAATAATGCTTTAAACATAGTAACATAGTACTCCTACTTGCATTATTCATAATTCAGTCGTTTAAAGCAATTTTGTAGTCGATTACCTTGAAGTTTTGCACATCTGCATGTTTATTTATTTATACTGAATATGAGAAAATAAAAAAGTATCTTGAAAGTCAAAATGCAATATAATGCATCATATGGTACATGTATGGATTATTTATATGTATATTGTTTTTACTTTCATTTTTTTTTAATATGAGAGCATGAGGCACACTAAAACGGTATATAAACATTTGAAAATAGGCATGCATTATTAGCTTCCGAGCTTTACTATATCTAGTTGTTTTCTGTTGTACATCTATTCTGCCGTTATCATATTAAACTTTACTTTGAAATGTTTAATAAAGAATGAAAATTTCTTTGAAATTTCCTTCCAACTAATAATTAAATTACAAAAATAATCAGTCATTTTCAATAAAAAATTAACATTGCTGGCATTAAGTTGTTTAAATGTCACTGGATTTTTTCTAAGTTCCAAACACATCTAAATAGACTTCCAAAATCAATTTAAAGAATGACTGAAACTCCTTGGTCATTGGTCATTGTCCTTGGTCCTTGGTCAATTGAACGTTTGATAAAAATAATGGTCACTAAAAAAAGATCTCTAATGTACGTACCATCAAAAAATATTGCCAATCCCAAATATAATTATCTTTCAATTCCCTTTTACTGTTGATAGATAGCAATCTAGCTAGGTCAAGCACTACATCTGTGTAATAAGAAATTGGGAAACCAGATTCCATCTTCAATCGCTAATAAAAATCTCGAATTCCGCAAAAATAGTTCCTATGTTCAGATATGATTTCCAAGGCGTGGATTCGCTCAGAACTGAAAACTTAACGTAGTTATTGATGGCGCTTTAATAGTCATGTGTACACAGAAGTTGTGATGGAATGTGTTCCCTCAAGACTAATGGACTCATTTTAAAATGTATTACTTCACAGCTAATGCTTTTCGGGTGTGTAACAGTACTGGAGGATGGATGTGGGATGCAAAAACTAATTTCTCTGAGTGCTTAGAGTTTCTTCCGGTACAAAACCAAATTCACGTAAGTTAAAAAAAAAAAATTTGCAGCTTATTCTGCTCAATTGAAGTTCTTGATAAAGTTAGTGGAGTATGTTTTTCCAATAATATTGTATCAATAAATTGTGTACGTTCAATACGGTTAAGTTTCATATCAATGTTTAAATATAAAATTATCTCAGAAGTACAATTTTGGAGAGGCAAATATGTTATCGCCAACAACAAGAACTTATTATGGAAACCAAAATATTTTACATTAAGTGCATAAATAATAGAATTCACAAGATAAACATTATTCTGTTTTAGAATGACATACTAAATTAAACAATATGCTTTCAAAATTAATGAGGGGCAAAGGTTTTAACAGAATAATTTACTAGAGGAACCTTCCCTACTATGAAAAATAAAACTTAAATAATGAAAACTAAGTATTTATTATGCTAAGAATAAGTTGTAACAATCCGATTCCTTCAATTTACGTTTTATAAATCATACATGCTAATTTTTGTATACTATTTGATATAGCACGATGAAGCAGATGCCATCGCCTACGTCATGTTTATTGGATCAGTACTGTCGTTCCTCGCACTTACTCTCACCTTATTCATATTCTCGTATTTTAAGTAAGTAACAAAATTAATATTTTGTTTATAAAAAATATAATCATATTCAACAACATAACCAACAACAGCGAAAATACATTTGACCATTAGGAAATATTCATTGTCGGTATCTAATCCTGCATAAATTTGTCTAGTTTCTTGCAAATTTCCTTGTGCTTGTTTGACTAATGCGCGTTATTAACATCGCTTGTTTAGAAAATTATCAGATTTCCATTATAATAAGAAATAAGAGTATTTCGAAAAAATTCTGTTGAGTATGCGTGCATCTTAAGTATGCGTTATTATGGAAATAGAAAACCTAATTAAGACAACGAGGAAATTATTATAAAAATCATGATGAGCAATTGTTAGCGAAATATATTTTTCGTCTTAATGGTCTCAAAATTTAAGAAGTGTTTACTTCCTTGTAGGATAAATCAATGACATATACTGTACGCCTAAAGTTACAAGGGCATTCGCTGACAGGAATGCTAAACATGTGAGCTTGTTTACCTAACTTTTGGGAGTCATTTATTTAGGTTATCAATGATCTGGTGGTAATGCGTTCATATAGATGAATTTCAAATATTTTTATTCATGTAACTCGTGAAAAAACCAGCAGGTCAAGCCTTACGATCCGTTGATCATTCAATCAAAAAGCGAACTGATTTAACTGGTCGTTATCTTTAAGTTACCATTTAATAACGAAAGTTGTGTTTTTGCCTGAGTGTGTTTCAGTTGGCAAAAGTCCATGAATAATAAAAATCTCAAATGCCTGAAGTGCATTATACAGATTAGAATCAGGAAAAAAGACACGAACAAGAAACTGTTCTGGAGACGTTACGAAATAACACAGTAACATAACAAACAGAAAAAATTCTTTCCTGGAACCGATATAAAAAACAACTGAAATATTAGATAAACGTTATAATTTACTTGAGATTTCCATTTCATATACAATTTTGAGGACCCAAAATAGGGCTCGTTGTACAGTTTTCTATAGAAACGTTTTATGTAGCATATTCAGCACATAATATTAAAACTTGCACTCTTGAATCCGACTAATTAATGCGTTTTGAACATTGCGACATCATTGCACAGCATAAAAATAAATTGGCATTTAACTCAAGTAAATGCTATGTTTATTATTCTAAAACACGCTATATTGGTTTTAAATAAATAATTCCACATTAAACGATAGAAGTATCGTATAGATCCGAAATTCTAACTGAAGAACATGCAAAACAGTCAATGTAAAGTTGGTAAAAAGTGCATTTATTAGTCTCATACCATCAGGACAAAATAAAAATCATTAAATTAGACAAATTTTACTCGTATCCTATAAGTTATGAACTATTTTTGTCGAACTGATAATAAGGAGCCTCAAGGAAAATACGCAGTTATATAGAGAAAAATGCTTTTGCATCCCACACAATTTCGTAAATCTTTGAATTCGACATGTTTTCGAAACAAGCTATTAATAATAAAAGTATCGTAATTGTTGGCCAAGGACCAAATCGAAGAAAAAATACCGCATAATAAAGATGTCTTCGTGGTTCGTGCAGATTAAGCAAATGGATAAACAAATTTAATTGCATTGTTAGCAATTACGTTGTTACTTTGCCCTTACCAACAGATGCACTCCGTAGGAAAATAAACGGCATGCCAGGCATTATATGACTGAAATGTTAGGGATTTAAGAAAGATAGGATTTAAGTTGAACCTTCTACACATCTCTACTGCATAATAATTTCCTCTACAGTCAGTGTATTCATGCAAAGAAAATTACGGAAAGAACCCATAGACAGGCAGTTTACGTCGAACTTGTTTACGTTTAAGATTAGCACGACGAAACGCATACTAAAACATTTCGTTTTCTCATTTCATAAACAACCGATTATAAACTACTGTAAGTAGGATAATTTAAATGAAAAACACGCGTGGAAAATGTAGCTCATTTTGGAGATTTAAATAGGCTGGGATTCTCCGTGTTTGGCATTTTCGTTTTCGCTTTATAGTCCTAATATGCATTTATTTTGTTGAAACACAACGAAATACATGTAGTGATACATATTAAAGAAGAAAATAGATTTTTAGAGAACATAAGCATTTGTTTCCATTAAAGAACAGTTTGTAAATATGTGGAAACACATTTAGAATTTTTAGAAAGGATAGGAAGAAATAATGTTCCAGTATCTAAATCTTGTGTTCGAATGGAAACTTCTAAGGGACTTAGACAAAATTTACATTCTGGAACATTTTTTCTCCCGAGAGCCAATATACACTTCCTAAAATTTATAAATGTATTTCATATAAAACCTTCCTGAACAGATCCTGAACAGTTGTTGTTCTAATATTGCATTCAAGCGATTCTGTTCAGGAAGGTTTTATTTTAAACACGTTTAGAATGTTTAGGAAAGATAGGGAGAAATAATGTTCCTGTATCTAAATGTTGTATCTAAATTGCATCTAAGGGACTCAGATGCAATTTAGATTCTGGGACATTATTTCGTATTATAACCAATATATACT
This sequence comes from Ophyiulus pilosus, assembly GCA_033995625.1. NCBI lineage: Eukaryota > Metazoa > Arthropoda > Diplopoda > Julida > Julidae > Ophyiulus > Ophyiulus pilosus. The sequence goes on from JAUJYV010000141.1 coordinate 75,616, forward strand.
TCCTAAAATGCCAAATGTGTTCCAAATACGAATACATCTTCCTGAACACAACCACAACAACTTGAGAAAAAAATCCACATATTTACACACATACGCCAAATGACACCAAATAAGTTCACTAAAATAGATAAACGGTACATTGTTTGTTTAAAACGTATTCGTTTGAAGATTATTTAAAAACTTAGAACACATTGTGTAACTTTTAATTGTTCTGAAGCTGTAGAAGTTCTCTAAGTGTGGAGAGTACAGTACTCCACACTAATAAGTACTTAAAGTAGTCATTTGAATTGAAGTGTATGCTATACTATGTAGGGTCATAGAAATATGCAAATGAACTTATAAAGTCAAGTTCATAGCCCTGGCGTTACAAAACAACTTAATTTACCAAGAATTACTTTCCATTTTTTAGATCTCTGCGCTGCGACAGGATTTCAGTTCACAAGCATTTAGCTTTTGCATTACTCGTTCGAGTGTTGCTTAATGTGATAATCGCCGAACCAGTAGTGTCAATGCGAACAGGTGGTTACACCAACGTGGTAAGTACGCAAGGTCTAGAAAAACGACATCATATTCAAGCTTGCACCTATTCACACCATTAATCCAATTAACACCTACGACTGTATACTTATTATTTACACACGGATAGGCTTGGTTGTGCAAAGGGATTTTGATCATGAAAATGTATTCATCGGTGGCTGGTGTCAACTGGATGTTCATCGAAGGACTGTATTTGCACAGCAGAGTGACGACATCGGTGTTCAGCACAAAATCACCGTTCAGAATGTATTATGTCTTAGGATGGGGTATGTTAAATGTTAATAATACAATCAAAGTTAACTAGTCAAACTTCTTCAAACAAAAATTTTTCCAACTTCCATGAACTTTGAACCTCGAAAAAAAATCATTACCTATCATGGCAAAATGTTGACATGTTTGCATCCGCCATAAAGAATAACACATGAAAACATCATCGTTTGGTTCCTTGTTGCAGGTTTTCCCTTGATCATTGTCACATTATGGTCGGTCATGATGGCTCATGCGCATGATCAAACATGCTGGAATGGCTATACAGACTTAAAACACATCTGGATTCTCTACGTACCTATCTGTGGAGCATTAGCAGTAAGTGAATTAAAATAGATCACAACACTTCAATTAACGCACTAGACTTATAGATCAACTCATAAAAGTATCCAAAAAAATGTGCATGATGCCTAAGGTATTTTTGTCGGATTAAAGTTCAAACACCTATTTTTGCATATTTCACAAGGTTGCTTGCATGGTATGGTGCAATTCGAGCATCCTGGTCTTAAAATAGACTAAAAGTGTTTGTTTATTTTGGAACTGTTGATTTGTGACAGCTGTATTTTTTATCTTATAGGTTAACTTTCTCTTCCTTATCAACATTATAAGAATTTTAGTTACTAAACTACGTGCTAGTGTTGCCATTGAAACTACTCAAGTAAGGTAAGTTTTTAAGCTGATGTAGAAGTAAATATTTGCACAATTCATTTATGACGATATTGGCAATATAATGGCGGGAAACACCACTTTGCCATCATCTGTGATAGAGCGAATTAAGTTTCAACTATAGATCTATATGAAATAATGCAATAAGCTAGTTAACTTCCAAAAAGCAAAAACAAAAATATATAAAAAATAAAATTCAACTATTACTTCAATTGAAACACAAACATGTTATTTATTTGAACTAGTGATCTTTGACTTAATTAGCGTATCAAAATAAGCAACTACATTTTTTATAAATGCTTATTGAATGCTTCCAATGAAAGAAGATAGTCAAAGTTTCTGAACAAATTCCCAAAGCAATTTTAACAGAACATTTCAACATGTTTGTTTTTTATTAAGTTTATTCGAGCAATATACATTTTGTTGTTGCCGATCGATTTACTCAAGTTTACCTTCTGGAAATATCTTATCGCTGCACTGATACGAACGCAGAAAACTTAAAATTACTTCGATGAACATATTTCATAAAGAATTTGTATTGGAATCGAAAATATGCAGGGTGTCCGCATTTTATATCTTCAACTGTGTATAATTTGCTGCACACCAAATAACCGCTAATATACTAAATATCCACTGTATTTTTGTATACTACTAAATACAGAGCAGTATTAATCAGTAGACAAGTCGATGCACTATCTCATTTAATTAACATTTACCCCGTTCCTAAAGGAATATATTACAGAACGTTATACATGTTTTTGGTACTACTTCATCGTTGGTTAGTTGCTACTTTGAGAGTTATTGGTCAGTATAGCTAGTTCCCTGTAGTTTTCGAGGTAAATACACCGACATTGTTTTCCCAGATCTCATCTTTTAGGGCCTTGAGGTCGACGCAAATGATTCCTTGGAAAGGTATATAGGAGGGCATGGGGTATTTTATGGAAGTTGTTAACGTTGAAACTATTCCAATCGTGAGTGTGTTCCCTTGTCCTAAATGAAGTGTCCACTTCAAGATCCCTGATTGAATAACACGAAAGCGATATTTACATCAAATGTAATTTTACGCGTCACATCATGCTGAGCATTTGCAAATCAGCACTGCGGTCATAAACGAATTTGTGGATAAGCTTCACCCCAAAGGGGAAAGTCGATGCAATATCCGAGAGTATTAAAATTACTTCCAGGGGCACTTTAGTATGTCATTTAGTAGCAAATAGTTCCTTCTTGGAGACTAAGTGAAGCGTAAACTCCATGATGTCAGACTTGGTAAAATCTCAATAAGGTTTCAAACCAAGATATCTCTGGGGGGTCACCAGAACTGCTCTTTTACCAGAAGGGCAGGTAAACTGTTTCGGAAAACCGATCAATAAGCTTTCCTTTCATCCCTTTCCCAACACGCGGCCTCAGTTTAATGAGAGTAGGATTAAAGTCAATCTTGTGGCAGCCCTATCAATATACGCTTGCAACAGGGGTTTAACGTGACAATAAATTTCACCTCAAACCTCAATCGAAAAGATGCTGTTTGGTGTTAGTTCTGGAATTAATAGGAAAAGGATAACAGCCTGAAAACGAATGCTAGGAAGCGATAAGCGTAGCATCAATAGTTATAGGAAAATTGAAGGTCCTTTCATTGGCCCTTTTGCTGCCTTGCATGTCATGGCAGCTGGTCAGTCAATGACAGCAAGAGACTAATTGCTGCCATTAGTGTGAAAGCCTAGAAAGAGGTCATTAAATCTGGATGCACAAGCAGTGTGTTGAACGGAAATTGAATAGTGGGCAGTGTTTTACGTGTACGTCGGTATGATAATTATTGAACATGTATACGACCTCAGAACGCTGCAAATGCAAAACTCACTATTTGGGATCCATAAAATTACACATTTTTCCAGAAATGTCCAATTTAATATGATCTACTAAATAAGGTCCACCGAAGTTTCGAACCCAAATCTTTGGTGGCTTTGCTTTCATAAAAATTGTTTCTTTAGCTTATAATGTCAGATTCGCATTTAAAAAACAAACGATAATTAAAATTCATCGTGTTATGACAGTTTAAAAAAAACTTGCCTGAAATTTATACATATCCTCTTTTAATAATAGAGAGTTTGAGCCATCCAACGTTAACGAAACGAAAACGGTAACGATAACGAGAAACAGCGCTGGCGGACTGGAATGTCAAGAACTACCCTATGCGATGCATAGCATTCCAATGACATTCCGGACTTCCCGCGCTGTTTCTCGTTATCGTTATCGTTTCGTTAGCGTTGGATGGCTCAAACTCTAATAGAAAATGACAAAACAAAGGTATTCGCATTGAGTTCCATGGCACAAGATAAGAGAACTTGTTTGGACCGAATGACTTGTTGAATTTTTTGTCGGATTTTGGTCATGTGCTACATCTTTTATTAATCTGGCCTTATCAAAAAATTGTGTTTTCACAGGAAAGCTATCAAAGCCACTGCAGTCCTGTTTCCATTATTAGGATTACCGAATTTGTTTGTATGCGTTAATCCCAGCGATAACGGAGGGTTCGAAGATGTTTACTTGTACACCAGTGCTGTTTTGGAATCATCACAGGTATGCTCAGGTTGATAAACCTAAACATTTCATTGGTCATTCATTTGTTGCTTTATGCAATTCATTTAATTTGTATTCATTTCAACTGTGTACTCTTATATTATTTTGCAGGGTATTTTCGTGGCGATTCTGTATTGTTTTATGAACAGTGAGGTGCGTTTATTGCATTTTATGCGTAAGTTAATCAGCAAGTCCCTTGTAAAGCATGTGTGCATATTTCATGCAGCTAGAGTGCAAAACGCCCTGCAAAACATATTGTAATCCCCTTATATTTTCTACCAGAAAAATACGTTTTGATACCCAAAATCTTGATTTTTTTTAAGATTCCAAAACCATTTATTTTGGTAATTAAAAATATAATTACCCAAGCTTATTAAGAATAATTTCCTTAAGGATGAATACGAGTTTATTCAATGAAAATTGGTAGTTTTTCAAAAACAAACCGTTCCTTATAAATAAAAATAAATAACAAATGATTTTCTAAGTGTTCGAATTCATGAAAACTATTCATGGGTAAAGTGATTTTTAGTCAAATCTTCTCTGTTATACAGAGTATTTTGTTTTCGATGCCTTGATCTCAAAATACATCTAATAACTCTTTGTTTCTATGCTTTATAAAACATAGTTAGAATTGAGTTGTTGTTAAATATTTCAAAGTTTCCCTTGCATATAAACGCTTCTTAAACTATGATGGAAAATAATTCACACATTCTAACACATTGATATCCATTTTCTATTTATGTTAGGTAATAGAGGCCATCAAGAAAGAATGTGCCAGAATATCCTTCAGAATGGAACCGACATGCAATAACAACCGCCGCAATTCAGCACGTACTGTTTCATTTTTTGAAAGTAGCGGATATCACAAATCACCATTGAGGGAAGTGAAAAAGACATTTTGGGTCCGATGGGCCATTAAGTATCAAAGGGCAACGACGGAAGTCGTCCACGGAAGCAGTGTACACAACAATGATTCGCTGAAATCGGTCAGCAATTCGGACAGTGTCGTGTAAATTGCTGGCATATTATTGCTGAAAACTAGCCTCTTGTCAATTCCACACATTTCTGGTAATGAAGAGGAAGGGTGAAAATTCACAAAAATAATATCCCCAGTATAAAATTTATAAAAAGCAGGTTCTTGTGGGATAAAACAAGTCTATCATAAATATTGTACATAGTTGTCTTCATCGATTGAATGGTTATTATGGTTGTGAAGTAGCGTGCCACTAATTGTCATATAAATAGCTGTGATATATTCGAAGTTTCAAAGTGATCGATTAAGACTCATTAATTCATCGTCATCGCCAATGGGTATTTCACGGGTTCAAGTTTAAATAAAGCTTGATGTTTTAAACCTATGAAATTCGTCATGTATTGCTACGTGTATAATTTAATTTCGTAGTCAAAATTCATAAGAATTTCTTAATGACAGATCGTTATTTTTCTGCATCGTGTATATGTATTTTATATTTGTGTAATACTAGTCTGTGTATTTCCTCAAATCTGATACAGATTTTTTTTTCCACCATGGGCGAGTGTTTCTCAAGTAGAGATGAAAGTTTTTAAATTCATAAACGAGTTTAGTAATTATAAACGAAAACCGAAATATAATTATGGAACTGTGTGAGGTTATAATATTATGCAGATGGGCCATTGCGTTTATGATTTCCATTATCATAATTAGTCTTCTTAAACGTGGTTTTTAAAAAATGTTTCACTTTTATATCGAAGTATCGTAATAGTGAAAATACAAACTCCGTTAAATATTGTATTCAAAATAATTACATTTTGCATTAATCTACGTTTAATCGATGATTTATAAATAACTGTTCTAAGAAAACGGTCCGTTCAATTTGTTTAAAGTGATTTATGTAATAGCTAGTAAAAAGATTTAAATCATTTTAATCCAAAGCACGGTGCAATAGGTCATAGTTTTGATCACACTTGCCAAAGTTTGTCATCATTTTCTATTCTATGTTTATTATTTTTTTAAATTATGTTTAATGAGTTTATTTCGTTTGACAAAAAAACTTAATTCGAATGTAAAATGAAAATGTTTGCCACCAGGTGGCAATCCCAACGATAAACTGTACCCAGATATTATGTTCTTGACATTTTTTAGTAATGAAAGTGCATGTTGTACATATTCATTTTCCCCCAATATTCAATCATTTTTTTTCTTCCAGATTTTCATTATTCTATTTATAGATATTAATCGTTATAGATTGATTGTTACAGTGCAATTTTTTTTCTTTTTTGTATTTCACTTGGAAATGTGCCAATGAATAAACATTTATGTGTTGATATCCGTTTCAAATAAATTATACGCCAACTTTTTATCTGAACTAAATAAATAATTAATAAAAAGTGCTTACGATTTTTGTAAAAATAACGCGTACCAATAATACAGTTAGTTTGATATTTAATCGTTGAGATTTACAGTTTGGGCCGCCAAAGGGTAAATTTAAAGCTGTTTCAGCTTAATAAACGAACTAGAACTGGATTTCATGGTCAATGAGCTCCATTAGTCCAATAAAATTAACTTTTCAGCATTGGACTATAATTCCTGATATTTTACCAATTCGGATAATTTAATGAGGCAAATAAATTCTATTTCAGTGCTAATGCAAGTTTCATGATTAATTAACTGGACCTACATTCCAATACATACCCCTTTTTACCCCAGAGGATTTACTAGGTCATTAATGAAATGTCACAAACACATCAAACTAATTTCGCACTGACCACGCACGTATTCAATTGAAACAGGGCGTCATTTAAAAATCATTATTTTCGAAATCATCTATTAATTGGGTAATTAAAGTTAGTATTACTATAAATCTGTTTAAAGAAATATTCGTCTTACCAAGATTTCAAGGAAAGTAATCCTGCGTAAAACAGAAATTGTTTGCATTCATGTGTCAATATAAATAAAAAATCATGCACATGGATTTCCAATTTGGAACATAATATTATTATTATGGCTTATGACCCTATATTATAAAACTACGAAAAACCATGCAGCTCTATGTAAAATAAAGGCAGAGAGGTTGCCCAAATCGAAAACGTAATCACAATAAAACTCACCAGAGTCGATTTTCACAAAATTTCAAAGATTTTAAAGTAAAATACAGACTGAAACGATGGCATTGATTGTCTTGTTCGAAAATGGAAAGCACGTTCCAAAGTTTTATGAAGTTCTACTGTTTCTATGGTTACGCTTTTCTCTTTTTACGTGCAACAGCTGTGCTTTTTTAACCATACAATAATCAAAAAGTGCGCAATAAATTACCAGAAAATAAATGTATTTTGCATACATTATTTGTGTACTAACTGGAATCCTTATTTGCATATAATTAAAGTAATCGATGTTTCCAACCACTTTTCTAATATTACTAAATAAAGGCAAACAAATAATTACCCCAAAAAGCAGGCGTTTAACCAGTTTACTATTGTAGTGTATTCTTATTATATTACAAGTTTTTTTCTGTTAGGGGCATTCATATATTTTTCGTATCTCCCGCAATTGAACATTTTTTAAAATACATCGCCAGAGGACACTACTTATCATTACCAAAACTACGCTACATGATTCGAACCAAAGAATAAGAGTATATTCTAGCGTGAACTGAGAGAAGAATACAGTTGGACTGAGAAGGTTATTAATTTTAAAATGCCACCGAAAAGGAAGCCTGGTAAGTATCGTGAACTAAGAATATCGCAAATAGGTGATGAGCCTATACAAAACCAATACTAAAACTGAACAACATTCAATATGGAAGTTGTTGCATAGTAACGTGGTCCTTAGCAACCCACATGTTAATGAATATAACGGAATTCTATCAAAGAAATTAACCGTCTCTGACAAAGGGCAATCACAGTTAGCAGGTGGTCAATACAAAAAAATAATTTCTTAGATACGTCCAATGCGCGAGTTGATTGTTGCAAATGCTATTATGGGGTTTATAAGCCTAAGGATCTATCAATGCACTAGATACTTTTATGCAAGTGGCTTTAACAGTCTTGCAGACGGCCAGGAAACATAGGAATAACATTCCAGCTTAGTATTAGCCAGATATTCAAGTTCCTAATATGAATTAAATTAATATCACTCTAGATCACATTTAGAGACATTTATAGTTGTGTATTAGGGGAGCTTGTTTATACATATTTCAGACCAAAGAACAAAAATGTAGCACTCCCTGCTTGTAAAACGACAGATAGATAAAATTCTGTAATTTTCATTATAGTTACTAAACCAATCGTTCATGATGATGATGAAGATGAAGTTGTACCGAAGAAAATAAGAGCTGCAACAAAGAGCGCTGATAGCAAAAGTGTCAGTGATGAGAAGCCGAAAAAGACCAGAAGGACAGCAAAACAGATAAAGGAAGAAGCTGAGGAAAAGGCAGAAATTGATGGTTAGTATTATACTGCAATTTGTAACTTGCCAAGTCCAACATACACATTTTCATTGATAAAGTTGATTTGTTTCTTCACTGGACCAAATATTGCAGAGCTACCTGCATATATTAAACTTCATATCAAATACATTTACGCCAACATTATTTTCATTTTAGCGGCAAAACTAATCGATGATGATGACGATGAAGAGGAAGTCGCACCAACGAGAAAAAGAGCTGCAGCAAAGAGCAATAATGGCAAAAGTGTCAGTGACGATAGTCAGAAAAAGACCAAAAAGACAGCAAAGCAGATAAAGGAAGAAGCTGAGGAAAAAAAGGCAGAAAAAGATGGTTAGTATTACTTCTTCAAGTTCTGGTCACATACTATGCAGCAATAATATATCAGCCTCGCCAAACCAAGCATTTAGTGGCATAGTCACAAACTAGAATTCATATCTTAGATCACAGAAACCAAAAAAACCTCAGTGTTTCCTGATTATTCAACCACCTGTTAAACTAATTAATTAAATACATTTATCCAGTTTCCAATTTAGCGAAAAAAACAATTGTTCATGATGATGAGGATGATGATAATGATGAAGATATTGAAGATGAAGAAGTAATTGCACCAAAAAGAAAAAGAGCTGCACCAAAGAGCAGTAATGGAAAAAATGCCAGTGACGAGAAGGAGAAAAAGACCAAAAAGACAGCAAAACAGATAAAGGAAGAAGCCGAGAAAAAGAAAGCAGAAATGGATGGTTCGTATTTCTTTACATTCTAACCACATAATATTCAGAAAAATATATATTGGCTTCACCGAATTAACTATTTGCATAGTTGCAAACTGGGATTTTTGCAAATTCATATCTAAGACCACATACACAAAAATGCCCTGGTCCCTGATTATAATTATTCAAACACCAATTTAAACTGCTGATCATTTCTACTTAGTGAAAAAACAAGTCGTTCAAGATGATGACGATGATGACGATGAGGACAAAGATGAAGTCGCACCAAAGAAGAGAGCTGCAGCAAAGAGCAATAATGGCAAAAGTTCCAGTGACGGAAAGCAGAAAAATGCCAAAAAGACAGCAAAACAGATAAAGGAAGAAGCGGAGAAAAAGAAGGCAGATGGTTTGTATTTATTTACATTCTAACCACGTAATATTGTGTGCAGTCATATTAAGTCCACATACACAAAATGCCCTTGTTTCTGATTATAGATATTCAACGACCTGTTTAAACTGCTGATCAAATAAATTTGTCATTTCAATTTAGCGCAAAAACCAGTCGTTCAAGATGATGACGATGACGATGAAGATGAAGTCGCACCAAAGAAGAAGAGAGCTGCAGCAAAGAGCAAAAGTGCCAGTGGCGGAAAGCAGAAAAATACCAAAAAGACAGCAAAACAGTTAAAGGAAGAGGCCGAGGAAAAGAAGGAAGAAATAGATAGTTGGTATTTCTTTGCATTATGTAAAATGTAACATATGCAAGGATTAAGTTAATTTTTTTCCTTATAGTGAAAACTGTGGTTATCAAGGGTAAAGCCCCAGTAGACTCCTATTGTGTACAGAAGATAGGTAAAGCTCACGTGTTTTGTGAACAAGATGATGTATGGGATGCCATGTTAAATCAAGTATGCCGTTTATCTTTTGTCAACTTTTTCTATTATGCACAATAGAAATCTATTTTAACTAATGTGGCTTATTTTCTCCTAACAGACAAATTTGCAGTTCAATAACAACAAGTACTACCTCCTTCAATTGCTTGAAGATGATGTTGGGATGAATTATAGCGTCTGGATGAGATGGGGTCGTGTAGGCAACAAAGGACAGAGCAAATTGCATGATTGTGGACGTGATTTGGAAAAAGCGAAAAAGATCTTTAAACAAAAGTAAGAATTGAGAAAGATGAGGATTCCTTAATTTGTAAATTAACGTATTGAATGTCAAGTTTTTATTTCTTTAAATGTTGTTATTTTAATGTTTCCACGTTTAGATTTCAGGAGAAAACTAAAAATGATTGGGATGAAAGAAGTACATTTGAAAAAGTGAACGGAAAATATGACCTGTTAAAAATGGACTACAACCCCACCGTAAGTAGTTTTCACATAACTTGAAATCCTCGTGAAATATTAAATCGAGCAATTAATTTCTTATTTTTCTCTATGCCTCTTTCTATTTCTGAAGGAAGTTAAGGATGAAGTAGACGCTTCGTTAGAACCGAAGAAAGAAATTAAAATACCAGCATGTACGCTCGACCAGCGGGTTCAAGTATGTGGTCAAAATTGGTTATTTGAAAACTGCAACTTTTATAACAAGTCGTTAACTCCGAGATGCAATTTCTTTGGTTTAGGCATTGATTGAATTAATCTGCAACGTGAAGGCCATGGAAGAAGCTGTCCTAGAGATGAAATATGATGCTAAAAAAGCACCTTTGGGTTGGGATCCGATTTTAAGTATTTGCAAGTCTTAAAAATGGAATTTCTAGTTTAATGCTTTTTTTGTGTGCTATTTACAGGAAAGTTAACTACTGAACAAATCAAAGCGGGCTATGTTGCGCTGAAGGAAATAGAGGAGCTAATTAATAATGATGCACCTCGTTCGGCTTTAATCCAGGCTTGCAACAACTTTTACACACGTATACCACATAATTTTGGGTGAGCAAAATTTGCTAATTATGGTAATAAGGTTGCTGACTTAAAGGAGACAGCATGGTAAGAATGGCATAACCACTGACTATTAATCCAAAATAATTTTAGGATGAAAGTCCCACCTCTAATCAGCAACAAAGTAGACTTAATACAGAAACTGCAGTTACTAGAGGTACAAGTCATTCGAAGCTTCACATATTTGTTTTAAATGCAATTTCTAATTATTGCCTAAAACAAAATTTCTATAATTCAATATAGGCTCTTGGTGACATTCAAATTGCTATGAAAATGTTGAACGAAACTAGTTCTATGTTAGAAAATCCAGTGGATAGCCATTACAAGCATCTGGATTGCACCCTTATGCCTATTGAACGAGATTCCGAGATGTTTAAGGTAATTATTATGTAGTCAGTAGTTTCTAAAATAGTCTAAATGCAAGTTCTGTAAAGATGCTCAATTTATATTGATGTCCTTTCAGATAATAAAAGAATATCTACAGAATTCACACGAGAAAACCCATAACCATTACAAAATGGAATTGGAGGATGTCTTCGAGTGTAACAAGGAAAACGAAACCAAGGAATTTATTAACCATAAAAACAGGTAATGTATGCAAAAACTCAAAGTTGCTAATATATGTGGTTTGGAAGCTAACACTCAAATTTTAACAGAATGTTGTTATGGCACGGCTCTCGCCTTACCAATTATGTCGGGATTTTGAAACAAGGATTAAGGATTGCACCTCCTGAAGCACCTGTCACTGGTTACATGGTAAACGCCTGTTACACTTTAGGAATGTTACTTAGTCTTCGATACAAACTTAACTGGTTTTTTTTTCATTTCTATGACAGTTTGGAAAAGGAGTTTATTTTGCCGATCGGTCAAGTAAAAGCGCAAATTACTGCTGCACCACTAAAAGCAATAACACTGGCCTTTTGTTGCTGTGTGAGGCAAGTTGCAAAAAGCATATTTTTTAGTGAAGATGTATGCGTGGAGTGTTTCAAATTTATGCATTTTGGAATAGGTCTCACTTGGAAACATAAATGAATTGCTTCAGAGTGATTATGATGCCGATAAGCTTCCAAAAGGAAAAAATTCTGTGAAAGGATTAGGATCGATTATTCCAGATCCTTCAAAACAGTTCAAGATGTAAGTAAATGCTGCCTCAGTTAAGGCATTAATTCACTAATTGTAGCATTTTTGATTGCAAAAGTCTGAATTTTCATTTATTTTTAGGGAGGATGGAACTATTGTGCCATATGGAAAAGGATGTCAAGCACAAGATACAAATGGGATGACGTTGAATTATAACGAATACATTGTATATGACACAAAGCGAATCAAAATGCGTTATCTTGTTAAAGTAAAATTTACATACAAATAATTTGTACCATTGGCACAAGCTGAAAGGTAATGTTAATTGTTTTTATCAAAGGCTTACCGATTATTCCAAGTGTTAATAAGGGTCTATTCTAAGTTGAAAAGACACGCCTTTGGACCGCTACCTTGAAAATCTTTGCATAGTGTTGCTTTCATTCCAGCTGTGTCAAATAACCTTTTCACCTATGTTAATAAAGCAAAAATATTTTAGCTAAATGCAGCACATTTTAATTCATCCATCAGCAAGATACAAAACAATAAATATTGGCATGTATTAAAAACAGACAAAGCAAAATTGTCCCATGTTAAACACACGAAGCTCCCAGATATCTTTTTGGCAAGATATTATCATCAGGCTTCCAATACAGCAAAATATCATAAGGCTGTCAAAGCTGACTCCATATGATCACGTAACACCTCGAAGCACAGACAGTTTATCAAATTTGAAACTCCATCACTGCACACTTTGATCACCGGTATGTGCGGTCACAGATGCCTGATTAGGAATCATTGAAGGAATGAAGTAAGACCGTACTTTGGCGTTAAGATTGGCTATCTCGACATCATCCTTTTCCAAAGATTTTACAGCTAATGCAAACTGTGTTGCACCTATAAATTTATATCAAAAGATAAGATTATCATTTGCATATTGATCTTTTTATTGGTTAAACAAAATGCTTGTCAATTGGATTTATTGAAGCAAACACAAATTATTGAAATTCTTTGTGATTAATCATTGAAACGATGAGTTGGAGGGGAGATGACCCAAAGGGTGGACGTTTGGTACGAAGTCTGGTGCAGGGGAGTATGCAAGGAAGGAATTCACGAAAAGGGCATTTTGGCATCAATGGGGCAACTAAGCAATGGTAATTGATGATATTGATGATGATGATGATGATGACGATGAAGAAAATGATTTGTGATTGGAAAGATTCGGCTGCATGAGGGCTTCGAGGATTCATGTGAATAGATGATTGACAAACTATAGTGCAACCTCGCATAACGAGCATAATTCGTTCCGGAGTCTTACTCGTAATGCGAAACACTCGTTAAGCGAAACACA